>CM066165.1:11815000-12035000 GCA_033629205.1 Lithocarpus polystachyus
TACTCTAGATTTTTCCTAATTTGTTTTTCATGGTTTATTCGAGTTTCCTTGATTGTTTATGACTGTAACTTGATCTTCTAATCAAGGTGTTTTGCAGTACGACCCAGAAATAGAGAGAACTTTGCGCAGGTTAAGGAGGAAAGTTCAAGGAAATTCTGAAGAGCACGATCTAGCTCTTGATTCCTTATTTGCTAGCGATTCTGATTTAGAAGAGGAGGAAGTCATGGCTGGAAATCAAACTTTGAAAGAGCTTGCTGCCCCTGATTTGAATCAACAACCCTTATGCATAACATTCCCTACTTTAGATGCTACTACTACTTTTGAATTAAAATCTGGACTAATACATTTCTTGCTCACTTTTCATGGCCTTGCAGGTGAAGATCCTCACAAGCATCTAAAGGAGCTTCATGTGATGTGCACAAGTATGAAACCCATGGGGGTGACTGAAGATCAAATTAAATTAAGAGCCTTTCCGTTTTCTTTGAAGGATTCGGCTAAGGATTGGCTCTATTATCTACCCTTCAGGAGTATTAAAACATGGAACGCGATGAAGAGGTTGTTTTTGGAGAAATATTTCCCAACTTCAAGGGCAGCCAACATTCGAAAAGAAATTTGTGGAGTAAGGCAACACAACGAAGAGTCCTTACATGAATATTGGGAACGTTTCAAGAAATTATGTGCAAGCTGCCCCCATCATTAAGCCGTCGAACTGTCGACTCTATAAGCTTCTACGTGCTATATTCTCTTCGCCTAACACATTCAACTACCTTTTCTTGCAACGAGTCCGACTGCTGCTCTAATACAGTTTGTTTAGAGTCTCTTTTTATGCGGCTCCCCTTCCTGGGAGTCTTCTTGTTGTTGGAACCTCTTTTTCTTTTTGAACTGCCCGAGCTAGATGACAAAGCTGAGCTAGAAGGTACCTGTGTCCGCTTTGACGCCGATCTCTCTTCTGCCATTGCTTGCTGCCAATGAGGTATACTGGATGCCTCACGATCACCCTTTTCAGATAGGGGGCTCATGAAAGGAATGAACAGCTGCAAGAAAGGATCTGTAGTTCGAAGTCAAGGTCTCAAAGGGAGAAAAGCGTCCCTCTCTTCTCGAGACCTAGAGGAATCGAAGAGAAGCTTGGATCAGAAGGGGGCGGACTATTCTTATATTAAAAGAAATTACTTGTATTTATATCTTTAAGAATGGGCCGATACTCCTCCGACTGAGCATAACGATTTGCTTTTTAATAAAGAATACCTTGGCAGGGTCGAGTTTCTTAGGATCTACAGGGAAGCCCCTTGCCCGAATGACGACAAGGTACCTAAGCGTAAGTTTCCGCCTCTTTCTGATTATAAACCAGTACCTCCTTTCCCTCAAGCTTTAGCAGAATCTAGAAAAGATGAGAAAAATAAAGATTTATATGAGACTTTTCATAGATGTGAGGTAAATATTCCACTTTTAGATGCTATTAAACAAGTATCTCGCTATGCTAAATTCCTGAAAGAATTGTGTACAATTAAGAGGAAACAGAAACTTAAAGGATGTGAGAAGGTGAGAGTAGGGGAGAATGTTTCTGCAGTCATTCAAAGAAAACTCCCTGCAAAGTGCAAAGATCTAGGTATGTTTACTATCCCTTGTACAATAGGTAACACTTAACTTGAGAAGGCCATGCTAGATTAAGGAGCTTCTATCAATGTCATGCCATATTCTATATATGTTTCTTTGAAACTTGGACCTTTGAATAAAACTGGTGTTGTGATTCAATTGGCTGATAGATCTATTGCCTGTCCTAAGGGTGTAGTTGAGGATGTTCTTGTGCAAGTTAATGATTTGGTTTTCCCTGCTGATTTCTATGTGCTTGACATGGAGAATGGTGATCAAACCACTCTTATTTTGTTAGGAAGGCCATTCTTAAAGACATCCAAGACTAAGATAGATGTTCATAGTGGCACACTTACCATGGAATTTGATGGTGAAATTGTTAAGTTTAATATTTATGATGCCCTAAAATATCCTGATGATGATAATCTTGTTTATTCAATTGATGTGATTGATTCTTTCGCACAGATAGTTTTTGAACTTGATGGAAAAGATGGAATGGAAGTTGCCATTAGTAAGTATCTTGAGAAAGAGCATGAGGAGTTAGCCTTGAGTACTGATTTGCAGGAAACTGTTGCAGCATTGAATGATTTTCCAAAGTTATAGCATTCAGGTAACATTCCTTATGTTGCATTACCAATTTCTAACGAGAGGCCTTTACCCTCTATTTTGCAGGCCCCCATTCCAGATTTAAAGCCCCTCCTCAGTCACCTCAAGTATGTGTTCCTTAACTGCGGCTAAGGAGAGATAGGAAAATAATTTCAATGGTGAATATTCAAAGTGTGAATTGATATATATTTGCATAGATGATTAATTGTAAAATTCCGGTGGTGGATGTTGACTTAGACCAAGGTTTGTTCTTTTGATTGATTTCGATATTTTAATTTGAATTATTCCTTAGTTGTTTTTCTTAAAATTGTTTTCATTATACTCAAACCCCCCCTCCTTGTTCACGTGGCATAAAACTAGGCTAGATACTCTCCGTGGGAACGATCCTTACTCGCACTACTACATATATTTTTAGGAGTATAGGTTTTATTTTTGGTTGCCTGCGATAGCACACCATTAGCTCTTGTCTCTTTGAGCTCAATTATCTCATTTTCTAACCGTTGGATACAATCTACCAAGGAATTAGATGAGGCGGTGGTTACTAAAGAAGAGGAAGGTCTCATGCTAAGTCCTTTTACAATACCGGACTTCTTAAAAACCAAGTTTGAGATCTCCTCTTGTGTAAGGGGAATTGCATTAGGATCTTGACAATGATCCTCTTGCACTTTGAGAATATTTTCCTATCATTTGAAAGAGAGAAAGAAACAAAAAATCACAACATTAATACTAAATATGTTGTAGCTTTACAAACATGATAAGGATGGAATAATAGGGATGGAATGATACACATACATATGTCGCTTCATCCTCGTGGTGTATCCACATATTTGTTTTTGGATTGAAATGAACATCTTTGAAAATTTTTGCCAATTCAGGAACTTGACCATCATTATTATTTGTCTGATTAATTAACATTCAAGTGTTAGATAGATATACTTAATTAATCACAACATTAAATATACTAAGGTTTAAGAAAATGAAAAAACACACACCTCCTCATCAACCCTAACAGCAAGTGCCTTTGTCTCGCATCTATGTTTGCCTGAAGTTTTATTCCTATTTGCAGAATTCTTTCTTGATTTTTTGTAATAAACAACATTCAAGATATTTATTAGATCATGAATAAAACAGTTTACATTTACTTCATCTAAGAATTAA
Organism: Lithocarpus polystachyus; assembly: GCA_033629205.1. Taxonomy (NCBI): domain Eukaryota; kingdom Viridiplantae; phylum Streptophyta; class Magnoliopsida; order Fagales; family Fagaceae; genus Lithocarpus; species Lithocarpus polystachyus. The sequence continues at coordinate 11,818,355 of CM066165.1, forward strand.
TCTAATTAGTTGACAACATAATATAGTAAACATTGGATAATAATAATATACACATAAATAATTTACCAGCCAATCCTCATTGCTCCATCTCCCATCAATGGGTTCAGTCCACAGCTCAAGTTTGGCATTCTTTGGTAGGTGGCTTCTTGCATAGTCAGCACCATGAGATTGTACGAGCTTTTTATAAACCTGATGCAACTTGTGGGAGCTGGAACTCAATAATCTCCACATTTTGTATTTAATGTTTTTGTTACCAAGTTGGAATCTCCTTGTAGCTCAAACTGATCCTGTAAAATGAAGTGTATATATATTATAAAAACATTATTATATGAATTTAATATGCTTAGTGACAACAGAGACGAGTTAGACATTATCAATGTAAATTTACTGCGATATTTTGAAGCACCACATCTCTAGTAGCAACATCAACATTTTTCCAATTTTTCACATTGTAACTGGACAAATTTCTTCGCACTTGTACGCCAATTTGATTAACAAGCTTGCACGCATTCTTTCCAACAGGAGCATCATACTCTGCAGTTATACATACTGGCAGCTTACCACTTTTTTCAACAAGTGCATGTACTGCTATACCACGTGTTGTTCCACAGGTATTTCTGCTAGCAAATTCTATTTAAACATTATTAATGTTAAAAAATATACATTCCATGTACATTATAGCTAAATTAAGTGAAGTATAATCTCAATAGTAAAAACAGAGTGCAGTTGTAATTAAGTATGTTCTATGTAATTACCAGTTGTGCTAGTTAATGCACCGATAGTCTGCGCCTCTGCACTAGAAGAACTTTGGACGGGAGGATTTGCTTCAGGAGGTGTTTCTGTAAATTGGAACATAGTGAAGTATAATCTCAATAGTAAAAACTGAGTGCAGTTGTAATTAAGTATGTTCTATGTAATTACTAGTCGTGCTAGTTAATGCACCAGTAGTCTGCACCTCCGCACTAGAAGAACTTCGGACGGAAGGATTTGCTTCAGGAGGTGTTTCTGTAAATTGGACCGTAGATTGGACCATCGGGATAAATGCCTCACCTCGCGAGCGTGTAAGTCGTCCTAGTGCCATCTGTAACTAACAAACATCATATACTATATATAATAGCAGAAGCTGAGAGAAAGTGGGTTCCTATAATTAAGGAGGCGCTGACAAATAAGATAACTGACTATCTAAAATTCAGCCACGTTTAAGTTAAAAAGCGATACATTATATTATTTGGTAATGCTACAACACCGTTTAAAATCCTCAAAAAAACCAGTTAAAATTAATGAGTACATATAGATATAAATAGAGAGAGGCGAAATCGAGAGAGAGAGGGGCTATGAAGACACGGAGAAAGAAACAGGAAAAGAGAGAGGTGATGAAGACACGGTGAAAGAAATAGAAAAAGAGAGCGGCGATCCTACCTCCGCCAGTCCCCTCGCCATACTCCGACCACCAGTACTGCAAACACAGTCTCTTCCGTTCCGATTCTCCTTTTCCTTCGACAAATTCAGTCATTCTCTCTATCTTTCTTAACATCAAAAACCCTATCCATTGAGTTCTCTTTCCATCAGCCCAGCCTCTACCCATATACCGCCGGGAAAAACCCCACTTAAAACATCAAGCGGTTGGAAGTAAAGCCTCAATCCTAATCAACCAGATTAAAACGAAAAAAAAAAAAATTCAAAAACTTCCATTGCCCATGTATCCATAGTTTGCAATTAGAGAACGTCTTTCAATTTCTCTACTAGTTAGGTTTCTCTTTACTTTTTAGTTTGTGCATAATTATGATCAGTTTTTTATAATTTGGCTGGATTCTTTTTTTATTTAACTTTCTAGGTTATATTTTTTATTAAGGAATTTGAGTTAGATTTGGTTTTATTTTGGGTATTTGGTTAAATTGATGTGTGGGTATCTATTTATGGTGTCCGGTTAAAAATAGAATAGATTATTCTACAAAAAAATATAAGCCACACGAACAGGGTAGGAATAAAATATGGCAATTGGGCTTTTTCCTTATCTAGGTATTTTAGAAGCATTAATGTGGATCTCTTTGAGGGATGCTGTTATGATCTAGGTTTTTCGATTAGGAGTAGTTTTGTTTAATTAGTTTAAGTAGATGGGTTAGATTTGGGTTTGAGGGATTTTGGTTAGAAGTTGTTTTGTTTAGGGTAATTGAACGCAGAGTGTTTGTTAAAATGACTAGGTGTTTTGCTCTTCTTTTTCTTATTTTTTTAGAATTTGGTTTTTGATAACATACTTCCTATTTCATTTTGCCCCCTAATAGAAATGAATAATAGGATGAAATTACCCTTTAACTTTTGTGATTTTACTTTACTGTCATATAAATCTCCACATGGAACAAAGTCTAACTGAGGAAGAAGCAAAGTTGGTTCGAAGTAGTAATGGAATTAGTAAAAGTAGAATGCATAAATCTTTTTAACACTCTTTGATTTATTATTATTTTGTTGCTTATTGTGTTGATGTTAAGGACTTAATGTCAAATTTATTTTGTACAGGTACTATCATTTTAGTCATGGGCACAATTTGATGTGTTTTGATGTTTGCGTTTGTGGTTCACAAGTAGAGGGATTTCACCCCACTGGATGTGAATGGTGATGTTGGGGTCTCAGACAAAGATGGTGAGGTACATGTCTTTGATATCAAGGTTTCTGATTCTTTTTGTATTAAGTAGTGATAGTTAGTTTCTTTGAAAGCACTCGAACTTAGTTTTGTTTGTAGAAAAAGTATAAGCAAAAAAGGAATGTTAATTTATTGGTTTCAATTTTGTTCAATAGTTTTATTTGTTACTTTAATTTTTTTTTTCATTTCAGTTATTGTGCAAAGTTTAGTCCTTTTTCCATAAGGATTATGTCAGTGATATGCCTTTTTTTTTTTTTAATATATATATCTGTACTGATAAATCACCTATGGTGGAGTTTTATGCTTTAAAACATTGAAACAGTGAAAGCTAATTGCAAGCAACATATGCAATTAGTACTTTTCTAAGTCCAACAATTTCTTCTTTTCTATTTTGTTTAGTGACATTTAGTTTTGCCACTATTTAACTAAAAGTGAGTTGGTACTTCCTTTTTTTGTTTTATTGAAATTATTTGCAATCTGTTGAGTCGAAAATAAATGTTACGTTAATGGAAAATTGTTTTGACGTATCATGTAACTTCAATTTGTTTCGCTCAAGGACAATTAGTGGTGCCCCTATTTAACTTCAATTGATTTTTGTTTTATTGAAGCCATCTACAATTTGTGGAGTTGAGGATAAATGTTATGTTAATTGAAAATTTTTATTGAGGTAGCATGCAACTAATTAGCAAATGCCATTAGTATTTTAAGCAATTCTAATTGAAAATTTAAATGCAATTCTTTTTAGTAGATAAAAAGATGTTACTTCATGTTATTACTTTAACATATGTTTCGCATTCATGTTCACCATGATTAACATGTTTATATACACTGTAGCATTTATCCATGTATGTATAAATTAATGAATTTTGTGGGGGATGGATGAGCAATTATGATTTATGCACCTCTACTTATGGCTACAAAATCATTATTCCTATTGCATTCTATGAGAGTAGTAAAATAAATTATTTCATAGAGAATCCCTATAGGCTTTAAACGCTTATATTTTGGTCGAGTTATATAATTTCTTATATGGATGCAAATGGAGCCTTAATTTGATCATATTGTACATCATTCTTCAATATTAAAGGAAAAAAAAAAAAAAACCTCTTTATAGTTTCTTTTAAGTGGTTTCTATCCGGTATTGTATAAATTTATTTTAGAAGTTGACGGATACAATCTTAATTTTTGTCAAGTTTCTTAGAAGTGCATCACACCTTTTAGATGAATTTTTCCCACTTGGAATTTGTTGAATATAATTTGGGAAACATATACTTGAAAGAAATATATTTGTAATATAATAGGGGATGTTACCAACCACTTTAGTTGCTTATAATATACTTGAAAGAAATATATTTGTAAGAAGCATATTGTTTTGGAAATTATAGTTGTAATTATACTTTCTAAACCTATTTATTTTTATCTATTTCTAATTAATTATTGTTATCAAAATTCTATCAGATATCTCCTCATTATCAATAATTTAAGTTGCTTCATTCGTTGAACCAATTTTTTTTTTCAAAAATTTAGCTTATTAGTTATTGATGCAGTTCATAAATATACTATAATCCAATCATTTATAAATTTGATTGTGATAGTTATCTATGTATTTAATTTGAAATTCATACTAGGTGTTATTTATCACATGTTGCTCCTCTTTATAATTTGGTTCCCTATGTTCTTTTTATTTCGCTGTTTACAAGTTCTTTGAGGGCTTCTTTTTTTAATTATTTTTCCTGGGGTTGTGATGTAAAGGTCAAAGAGTTCACAAATTACAGTGATTGAGGCATGTAATATATATCATAATTTAATGGTAAGTTTAGGGATTTTCCCCTTTGTTTCTATTGATTTAATATATATATATATATATATATATGTATTCAAATATGTAATAGAGTGCAAACTTGGCAAAGAAACAAGAAATTAGGAACAATGGGCATTTTGATCTTTGAAACTTATTTCTCTGCATCTTGCCATCCTATATCTATGGTAAGCTTTTTTGTGGCAGGCATTATTCTTTTGATGGATAATTTCTACTTGAGCATAATTTGGTTTTAATGCTCATTTGAGAAATTTTTAATTTGCAAATTCTATTAAATAGCTTACTTGCTGCAAGTATTTTGAACTCTGCTAATTTCTATGTTTTGTGTCATACTATCTTCAATCTTAATGCAGTTTTCAATTTTAGGTTGTTTAAGTTAGACTAATAGAACCACAAAAATGGAAGAGTTAGGGAGAGAAAAAAGTAGCTGCTTTGTTTTTGGAAGGGATTGTGTTATTTTTTTAGTTTGTTTCGGGTTAGATTTTTGGTGTTTTAGGTATGAGAGCTACTTATGGGACAATCAATAGTGGTATTGGTGTGGTGTTGATGCGTATGATGAGGCCTAAAATGAAGGTGAAGTGCATTGTCCCAGTTGTTATGGCTAGAATGCTTGGTTATGCACATTTTGATTGGTATGCCAATTGATATAATTGGTGATGCTGGTGTTAGGTAAGTTTATAGATTTTTATTTTTGTATATTTAATTCTATTCAAGTATACTGAATTGTGCATTCAGTTTTTGGGAGGGCTTGCTATTTGGGGTTGGTTTTTAAAGTTAATTGTTGCTCATGCTTCAATTTCAAACCACCTATTAATTCATTTGCTTAGTTACATCTTGATTCAATTTGCATAGGTAGTTAACATTTGTTCTACAGTTCACTTTTGGCGTTGACTCCACTAATTCTAAGTTGTAACTCTGTCCATTGTGTTTGGATCTAGCATGCAGTTAACAATTTGAAGTTGTTTAAATTAGATGAGCTTGGTTCATTGGTGTGGTAAGCTTGACATATTAACATGGGAAAACATTCTGTTTTTTCACTCTTCATTAGAAATTGAAGAGTGAAAAAACAGAATGTTTTCAAAGTATGTGCTATGAGTTAAGGCTATGTTTTATCTCTATAAACCCAAAACTTATTACTAAAAAAAAAAAAAAAAAGAAATCACCCCAACATAAAAGGGTTTTAGTTTGTGGTTAATTTGCTTTGGGTTGGTGCCGGTGTGTTTTTCAATGACATATGATGCTCACTATGTGCTTCATATTTTGTTTCTAGATGGACACCATTGTAACATAAGATATATATTTTTTAAATTCTATCAAAGATAATTGGAGTTGATTTTAAATGGAGTGATATTGTATTTTATAGATAGCATTCCTACAAGCAGGACAAATGAGGGGCTGTACAACATACCCTTGATGAATTTTGAATTTTAATGTATCGTTATATTAACTTATAATGGAACAACAAAGTCATTACAAGTAATAGAACAATAATGTTATTATCATCTATTGTATCCTATGGAACATCTATTGTACCTTATAGATTACAAAATTAGATGACTCATCATCATTGTCATCATCACCAATAGGTGGTACATAATCATCATCTACCACAACACTAGCTCTACTTTTTTTTCCCTTTTGCACAATTGAACTGAGCAGAATCCTTTAGAGAAGTTGAGATGTGCTTCAATCCCAAAGCATCAATTCTCTCTTAGTTTTGCCTTATTTTATCCAATCTTTCCATCTCATATCTCGGTATGTTATGAGTATATTTGGCCTTTTAGGGCATTTTTTGAAACTATGTATTGACATGAAAGATAAGTACAATTGCTACTAACTTAACATCAAAGTCCACATTATTATCCATATCAAGCAATTCACAAGTGCAAAATTTGAACACAATTGCTACTAACTCAACACAACAAATGACCACATCAATATTCATATCAAGTTCAAGATAAGTTTAAAACATCTCAATAACAATTACTACTAACTTTACATATCATAGTCTACACCATTATCCATATCAAGCAATTTACAAGTGCTAAATTTGAACACAATTATTACTAACTAAACACAACAAATGACCACAATTTCTTTATCAAGGTTTTCATTTTCCTTCCAAAATAGTGCAAAATCATTTTTGCATGCATCTATATGCTCGTATGACATGCCCAAGTCACATAATATCTTCTTTGTTTCATAAGTTGACCTTGGAACCAAGTTACCTTTTGGTAATACCTTTGTCAACAATTCTAGCATCATATCAAGTTCCTTATTATTCAATTTGGTTATTACCTTTACATTCAACATCTCAATAACAAACTTCAAGATACTATAATTAGTGCAACCCGGATACAACTCACGTTTTGCATCTTCCTCAAGTTTGTCAAAGTTACGCACTTCCTCATCTTCCGTTGCATTTCTTGGTCCCCTCTAATTCGGTCATCTACCAAGGCATCGAGACAATCCATATGATCACTATCCGACATTTCATTATCATGAATGTTTTTATTCAATACACGAGGTTTTTCATGATTATACCAATTAATGTAAGATTGCATAATCCCACGATGAAGCAAATGGATATGCATAGGATGAGGAGATTGTCGATAGCAATTCACACAGTGAATACACGGGCACGGAATATTACAACTAAAATCCACAACCGCTCTTGCAAAATTAATGAATGCATTGACCCCTTCAATATATTGATGACTTAATCTGCCATTAGGTGTCTTACCCGTTGTCATCCAACTTTTATCCATGTTTGACTACAATTGCAAGGTGAATGATACTTTAGTAAAATAAAGACAACTCATGCATAATGTATTCTAACATCTAAGTCTATAAGCTACCTAGATAAAGTTCTATCTCATTCATGAATGCACAAGTCTATATTAATACTTAAAAAAATATACATTGCACACACAAATATACACTCCCAATATTAGTTTAAACCACCTTATAACACCATGCAAGCCACCCACCTGCTCCAACACAACAACCCTTCACAAAACCCATCACAAAACCAATCACAAACATCATAAGTATAGAGTGTTTACAAGTATTGAAATCAATTAAAGTACTATTTATCACATCTAACCAACAAGGTCCATTCACATTTGCAATAAATGAAAAACACTCCCAATATTAGTTTAAATCACCTTATAACACCATGCAAGCCACCCGCTTGCTCAAACACAACAACCCACCACAAAACCAACCACAAACAACACAACTATAATGTTTACAAGTATTGAAATCAAATAAAATATTATTTATCACATCTAATCAACAATGCTCATTCACATTTGCAAGAAATGAAAAACACTCCCAATATTAGTTTAAACCACCTTATAACACCATGCAAGCCACCCGCTTGCTCCAATACAACAACCCACCACAAAACCAATTCCAACATCACAAGTATAGAGTTTTACAAGTATTTAAATCAAATAAAATATTATTCATCACATGTAAGCAACAATTCTCATTCACATTTGTAAGAAATGAAAAACACTTCTAATATATATTTAGACCACCATATAACACCATGCAAGCCACTCGCTTGCTCTAATACAAAATCCACCACAAAACCAATCACAAACATCACAACTATAATGCTTATAAGTATTGAAATCAATTAAAATACTATTCATCACATCTAATCAACAATACTCATTCACATTTGCAAGAAATGAAAAATACTCCCAATATTAGTTTAAACCACCTTATAACACCATGCAAGCCACCCGCTTGCTCCAACACAACAACCCACCACAAAACCAATCACAAACATTACGACTATAATGCTTACAAGTAATGAAATCAAATAAAATATTATTCATCACATCTAATCAACAGTGCTCATTCACATTTACAAAAAATGAAAAACACTCAGAATATTAGTTTAAACCACTTTATAACATCATGCAAGCTATCCGCTTGCTCCAACACAACAACCCACCACAAAACCAATTCCAACGTCACAAGTATAGATTTTTACAAGTATTTAAGTCAAATAAAATACTATTCATTCACATTTACAAGAATTGAAAAACACTCCTAATATGTATTTAAATCACCTTATAACATCATGTAATCCACCCGCTTACTCCAACATAACATACCACCACAAATCCAATTTCCAACATCACAAGTATAGAGTTTTATAATGCTTTTTACTAAAATTTACTTACTTTACTCAAGCTAAATTTACAACTTTCAGAAAAAATCCAAAATTAATGCAAACAATGTGAATTTAGCCTGCAAAAGAAAAGTTAAATTTATAAGTATTTCAATCTTGAAAATGATCCTCTCATAAGTTACTACACAAACTCATAGCTTACACATGTAATACAGTAGTCATCCAAATTCCTCATCCAACATCTTCAACTGCTTCAACTAAAATTTCAACATCCAACCCCTATAGCCATGTCCAACCTAGATTTCAAACAAACCTACCTCCCCAATTTCACAAACTGCACAACAAAGCTCCTTTAATGAAGAAGAGTTATTTGGATTGATATATATATATATATATATATAACAAACTTAATTCACTTTTCACATTCCTTTTATCACAGAACAATGGAGAAAAAATATAAACAAACCAAAATAAAAATAAGAAAAATAAACAAACCAAAAAAATATAAATAAATCAAAATAAAAATGGAGAAAAATAAGCAAACCTTGAAAAAATCGGGCAAAGTGAAAAAAAGAAAAAAAGATCATGCATGGGTTGAAATAAAAAAAAAATCAAGCATTTTAAAATATGTTCATTTGTGAATTAGTAAAAATGAAAATCAAACTCCTATAAAAAAAAAAATCAAAAAACATGGGTCGAATCGGATATTGAAGAACTTACATGGGTTGAATCAGCGAAGAGGAGTGGGAATGCGAAGGGTCACCGGGAGGGAATGCGAAGGGTCGTCGGTGGGAATGTGAAAGGTCACCGGTAGGGAATGTGAAGGGTCTCCAGTGGGAATGCAAAGGGTCGCCAGTAGGGAATGCTAACGGTCGCCGGTGGGAATGTGAAGGATTGGTTGGAATGTGAAGTGTCGGCGAAGAGGAGTGGGAGACAAAGAGTCGGCGAATCGAAGAGGCGAAGTTCAACGGCAAGAGAGTTGGTGAACTCAAGCGATGGTAGGGAGAATGTGAAGGGATCGGCGAGCTCAGGCGACGGCGATGTGAAGGGAGCTCAGGCAACGGCGACGCGAGATGGATTGTCGTCAGTGGAACTAAATCATCGGCAGTGAAGGGATCGGCAAGCTATGGCGACGGCGACATGAGGCGAGCTATGGCAACGGCGACACAAGGCGAGCTCAAGCGACGGCGACACGAGATCGATCGGAGAGCTCAAGTGACGCGGGCTGGGTTTTGTGGAGAGAGTAAGGGAAATAGAGAGAATGGGGTGAGTGAGGAAAAGAATGAGAAGTGAAACAAAAAAACAAAGGGGCTGAATCTAATTTTTAGTGTTAAACTTATTGTGACGACTTATATTTCATCACTATTGGCTACTTTTAGAGACGAAATTTAACTTCGTCGCTGATAATGATGCCCATTTTTATGATTTTGTTTTTAGTGACGACTTATTTTCATCACTATTTGTCACATTCAGTGACGAAATGGGTTTCGTCACTAATAGTATTCTTAATAGCACCTTTAGCGACGAAAGTTTTTGTCACAAAAAACTTAAACTTTTAGCGACGAAATAATTCGTCATTGTAGATGAATTTAGTTTGGCGCCTACTTTTTCATTTGGCGCCTTTAGTTCAACCCAACAAATAGCGACGAAATCTAAATTTCGTCACTAAATGTTACTAATTTTTTTTTTATAAATAGTGACGAAATATAAATTTTGTCACTATATGGTACTTTTTTGTAACGAAAAAATTTTCCTTACTAAAATTCGTCACTGAAAATACATTTTGTTGTAGTGTCAAAGCTAGAGGTCTGTTGTGAAGACCGTTTGATCCATCTTCCAACCAAAGTCAAGAAGATTCTTGTTTGAGTCAAGTTCAAAGAAGATAGAATCAAAGGGTATTCTTTTGTAAAAGAATTGAAATAGAGATTTTACTCATTATTCATCAATACAAATTTATATTTGCAAAGCATTTTTTTTTTTCAATTGATTGATTTTTCGCAATTGAGAAATTTTGTGTTTACAATGGTGGTAAGGAGTGAGGTACCAGTGGTAAAGTGTGAGGGAGTGAGAGAGAAGTGTTAGTGTTTGTGAGAAAAAGGAAAGAAAAGAAAAGTGTAAACAAAAACTTACTTTGACCGGCCAAGAGAGTCAGAGGGTGAGATAATATTTGTGAAGTGGGGAATAGGGATGGCAATGGGGCAGGGCGGGGCTGAAGGATGGGATTTTTGACCCCTCATAATGGGGAAAATTATCTTGCCCCATCCCCGCCCCTTAGGGCTCCGCAAAGCCCCGCCCCGCCCCGTAAAACTCTACTTCTTATAACATCTTTTTTCTTTATTTTTTTCTAACATATATATATATATATATATATAGATCTATAGACCCTTACCTCATAAAACATGCTATTATGTTGTTCCAATTTGTTCATGATAGAAAGAACTACAAATAACATGGTATTATGCTGAGAAAGAAATACAAATAACAGCTGCACACAATGACAAAAATACAAACCTACAAACCCATACCTCATAAAAATAGAAACATTCTATTATGTTCATTATGAAATCTATGTTGAGAAAGAAGTTGAATGGAATCAATGATTCAATAGTATACAAATTTTTTTTCTAATAAAGAAAAAAAAACGTTAAAATTGGTACCTTATTTCCAACTTTGCTAGAGAGAAAAAAGAAAAAAAGAAAAAAAAAGGCAGAGAGCCACGTTTGGTAGGATAAAATAAGTTGATGATATATTTTTTTAAATAATAGAATTTTAGGGTATAAAAAATTTACAATTTAACCCTTATCAATACGGGGCGGGGCGAGGTAGGGTACATCTAAAAAGAGTAAACCCATCCTCACCCTGCCTTGTGGTGTAGGTCTAAAATCTCACCCCATCCCCACCCCATCACCTTTGCGGGGCAGGGAAATATTACCATCCCTAGTGGGGAAGTATATGGGGTGGGAGGGTCATGTGTGTCCAAAATTTGACCATACTTTTTTTTTAAAGGTGTTCGGATGTTACAATTGGAACTGCCAGATAATGATAGGAAACTAATTGGAGGTGTGAAACATGTTTAAAATCAGAGAAGAAACTTTTTTTTTTTTTTTAATTTAACTAAAATTTAGGAGTTTTTAAATTAGTAATTTAATATGTCTAATACTATTATTTAAACTTTACAAACTCGTAAATTTGAGAATATTTTGGACATTAAAATTGAGGAATCCAAATAAGGGTAGCCCTTTAAATAGTAATATAGATTAGACATCAAAATTGAGAATTCCAAACAGGGGAAGTCTCTTAAATAGTAGTATAGACTAGCCTCATCACACACACTTTGCGTGTGCGATAAGATTTTTTTTTTTTTTTTTGTTGGGTTTACATGTTTTACTCATGGCATTTTTTTCACATGAATTTCATTCTACTATTTAAAGGTGTATAGACTGAGCTCTTGAAATTGAAAGAAATAAATACACCAAACCAAATCAACATGTAATTAATTATAAACACAATCACATTGGATCACATTGGTGGTAATGATTCCTCGTCAACATTTGACTTTAAAACTATCAGTGTAAAAGAGAAATGTAAACTTTCAACCAAATGAACTAATAAAATGAAATATAATAATAATAACAACAATGAAAAAGAAAAAGAAATAGAAGATAACAATTTGCCCAGACGTACCCCAAATTTTCACGGTCTCATCTTTACTCCTTGTATACAAAACATACCTCTTTGAAAAGAAAGATAGTGATGAAGTGAGAAAAAAAAATTTAGGAGATCAAGGGAACTATGGAAACAGAGTTGAGAAAGAGATAAAGAAGAGGATTTTTTTTTTAAGAGAGATTTGTAAAGAATTACAAAAATAGAAATACACAAACTAACAAATTAATAATTTCAACAATGTCAAAGGAAACAAACCTTTCTGAAATTTGAGATGGTGACCAAGTGAGCAAAAAGTTAAGGCAATCCAAAGGCTGTGCAAAGAAACTAAAAAGATTTGTAAAATGTGTGTGAAATATATCTACATAGAGATAATGTACGCTAATTTTTAAGAAAAAAAAAAAGATGTCTTAAAATTTTAAAATTTATTAAACCATTTAGCGATGAAAACTTGCTGCCATTTCATTTTGTCAATTAGAAAAAAGAAGAGTACATTTGTGGGAGAAAAAAATTAGTTTTATTTTTATCTTTTTAAAAGAAGAAGTTATATTAGAAAAAAAGGTTTAGTGAGAGAGAAATATGGAAGTGAGAGAAAAAGGTTTAGTGATAAGAAACTTGAGGCCATTTCATTTTGGCAATTAGAATAAATAAATAAAAATTTAAAAAGTACGTTTGTGGGGAAAAATGCAGTTTTATTATTATTATTTTTTTCTAAAAACAAGAAGTTGAATTAGTGTTTGACTACTAATGTGAGAGAAAAATAAGGATGTGAGAGAAAAAACTTTTTTTTATTCAAAATTTAGCTAAAATTTAGGAGTTTTTAAATTAGTAATGTTACATGTATAACCCTATTATTTATGTTTTACAAACATATGAATTTAAGAGTATCTAAATTGAAGATCCCAAACAGAGGAAGCCTCTTAAATAGTATTATAGACTAGTTATAACATTTTTTGAGAAAGAACATCATGAAATTTATTAAGGAAAATAAGCCGAGATCAGCTGAATGTATAGATTGGAAGTGTGGAGGACCATCCTCCATCCACACCAAAAAACCTCTAACATGTCTAGCATGTTTAGCTAGGTTAAGAGCAATAGAATTACCAAACCTACGAACATGAGAAAAGGAAATGCAACAGCTGGTTTCTATGGTGGTTTTGGCCGCAGCAAGGATATGACCAAAAGGGGAGAAGGAATCATCATCGCTTATGAGGGTCTTAATCAGAATCTCAGAGTCACTTTCAAGGATAAAGGATGACAAGCCAAAACCCATTAACTCATATTTTTCTCACCACACGTTAGAATTCAAATCCCTTTAACTACCTATCATCTGTTCTCTATTTGAAAAGTTTGTTTTCTATTTGAATTCAAATATTTTCAATCATGTTTTGGTTACTTTTTTTTTTTTTTTTTTGAAATTTGATGGGATGAGGAAGCGTCAAGAAGTAGAACATGTCTAATTCTAGAAAACAAGAAACAAAACATGTTTGCTTCTGAAAATAACCTCGAATCCATGAGACTTCCTTGAATCCACAAGGAGAAAGGAATCTGGAATCCACCAGAGAGACAATAGACAAAAGTATGAATTTTTATTAATATCCATAATACTGAAAAACATTTATAGACTTAGACAAATACTTCCAATGCTTAAGCCACTAGATCTTTTTTCCATACTTGCAACTCATCAATGGAATAAAAAAAATCAACTTGAATTTCTTTTTCCTTTGTCTTCATGTAATTGTAGAGAACATAAATCAAATCTATCAAACCCAATAAAAATAATAAACTTTTTTTCAGTGTCTCCCACCAAAATAATTGGAGCTTGAACGTTGCAATCATCTAACTTGATTCATCGAGATCGTTGACAACTTCCTCTACAATTTCTTCTTTAATGGTCTCTACTATCTCCACCTCAAGATCTTTCTCTATAATAGGGTCTTCATTAATCTCATCCACAATCTTGATTACGAGTTCTTCTTCTATAACAAAGCCTTCATTAATTTCCTAAAAAATTTCAATATTTTCTTCTTTGACTTCTACATATTTGTTAGGGACATATGTGATGTAATTGGCTAATCCTTTGACAAAACGCACTTTACTTGTAATTGGGTAGATCTAGGATGGGTTTAGTACTTCAAGAAACAACTGTTCAAGTTTAGTATTGAAGCCATGCAAATCTGTCCAAGAAACAAGTGAAGGAAGTGTTGTTCATTAAAGCTCAACAGAAGTCTCGACAGAATCCTTTCTATCGAGATTTAATGTTGAAGCTCAACAGAAGCTCGACCCAAGCTGTATCTGTCGAGAATTACAAAATCAAGTTTATTTGTGTAGGGTTTCTTTTCTCACAACCCTAGACATATATAAGGATTATTTTAAGGGCTGTCACATGTGATGCAAGGTGATATACAAGAGAATACATGCATTGTGTGACTGGAAGCAGAATTTACTCTAGTTCATCATATTTTCTGTAGAAGCTATTGCATCTATACACCAAGGGTTTTGTAACTAAAGAGCGTTCTAATCTTCATTGTTGATGAACTGAAGAACTTTGCAGCCAACATCTTCCTCAAGTTGGTGTGTTAGTCACGTTCGGAGATCTGTGCATCATTGCTTAGTCACATACTAGGATTAGTGCATTGAACAGAGAGATTGCCGCTACAATACAAGTTCAATTTAGTATTGGGGTAAGGGTTCAACTGCAGGTTGATATTAGGTATTGGGATTCCTTATACTTGTAACCGCTTGTTATTGATAATAGTGGATTCTCGGGAGTAGTGACCTTAAATTCACCTAGTGGGGTTTTGCCTTGGTGGTTTTCCCCATTCGTAAACAAATCACCTATATCAAACTTAATTTCTACTGCGTTTAGTTTTTGGTGATTTGTTTGTGCTACCACGCTATTGCATGTTAAATTGACTTAATTAATTAACTTGGATAATTAATTAATTAATTAATTTGTCAAAGGGGTCAATCCATTTTTTCCCTATCAATATTCTTCAAGAAAAATATTTTCTTGAACATGTAATTCTTCTCTTAATGGTGGAATATATGGCTTTTTAAAATAATTCAAGTATGAACTTCTTGGCCAATAATAATCTTGTTTTGTATACGAAAAAAAGTTCATTACATTTTAAAGGATAAGATCTGACAGCAATCATCTTTTTCACCCATGGCCATGAACGAATTTGTTTTTACCTCGTATGAGTCTATCAAACTACATTCGTTCCCATCAACGTAAGACATACTCTCTAAGTTTATATAGAGAAAGTTCAACTTTCGTCTCATCAAAAATATTCTCATAGCCAAATAAATCCTCTAGATCAAGTAACTAGACAATAGTTATCCCTATTGTTTCCATGCTCCAAGGACGGCGGCAACCTAGCAAAGATATTTGTGAGTGCTAGCTGTATGTTACATAATACTTATTAGGTTCCTTGAATCCATAAGGAGAAAGGGCTTTGGAATCCACTAAAGAAACAATAGACAAGAGTCTAAATTTTTATTAATATCAATAATACGGAAAAATGTTTACAGACCTAGACAATAAGAGTGTCACAGCCACCGTTCCCAATGTCAACCTAGATCTAGCGAGAAAAGTCGTCATTTAGATCCATGACCTTCCATTTTGTGCCTGTTTTTCTTTGATTTGAATTATATAATATTATCCCTTTGTATCTGTGTATGATATTGGAGCTTCAGAGTTTGGTTGTGACTTGTGAGCTTCAGAGTTATTTTGTCTTGTGAATGTATTGAGTTTGATTTGACTTGCTGTGTAACTTTTGTTATAAATAAAAATTTTGGATTGAACTTGTAAAGAAAATTTTAGTCAAATCTATATGCACTGGGTTTGTGTCTTCCCATTTGAAAATAAATTTAATTTTATATTTTTCTGGGCTCATGTTCTCTGGGTTCATGTTCGATCTGTGTTCCCACTTCTCAAATCTAAATTCATGTTATTTTTTGGTTTTTAATAGTTTTTTTTATTTTTTTATTTTTCCAATATTGATAAATTTGAGGTGGAATTTTTCTAACTTTCAATAAAAAATTTATTATTATTTTAGTTGCCACGTCAGCTTCAAGTGTGCCAACAAAGCACACCATTTGCCATCTAGACATTTTTTGTTAGTGATTTAACGGTAAGGACCAAATTGATTGTGATTTGAAAATAACAGAGACCAAATTGACTATTACCAAAATGTAGGAACCAATTTGACTGTGACCTCAAAATAAAAGGGACTAAAATAGTGTTTTTGCCTAGATTTTTCTCAAAAAATTTATAAATAAGATATGTATAAAATAAATTATAAATTATATTTAAATATACTAAATAAAAATAAATAAATAAGCATTTGGGGCAAAAAAAAAATCCGCATGGCTCAGATCAAGCTATAATAGCTACTAAACTGTAAGTTCGTTTAGACCCCTTAAACCCAACAGATTAACCTAGAGAATTAGCCAAGTGATTAACTTAGGTAATTTAAGCAGAATTAGGTTAACACAAATATATTAATATGTAACACCCCAAACTCATACCAAGGATTTAGATGCATAACTTGACTTAGATAATAATCAACAATAATAAAATGGAACAGAGCGTAATTAATTATCCACAAATAAACTTCTATCCAACATCAACTTTCCTATAAAATCCATGAAAATACAAAATCCTCCAATTCAAAGTCTCCAAATACAATAAATAAATAGTTCCACAAATGTCAAACTCATTGTCCCTAAGAAATTATACTAAAATAGTTCACCAACTAACATAGCTCCAAAAGAAGTTGTCAATCTAAGGCTCCATTGGTCTACCATCAAAAGACATTCCATTGCTCAAATCTGAAAGGGTGGAAAAAGGGGGGGGGGGGGGGGTGAGCTAAAGGCTCAATAAGAGACTACATAACATGAGGATGTCTTCCAAAACAAAACATTAGTATCATTGACAAAATATAATCTTCTCAAAACATTTACAAATAGTTTTAACAGTAATATGATATATTCTATAAAAATGTTAAAATAAAACATTTCTCTATAACGCTGTAGTCATTAAATAAAATACTCACCACTTTAATATGCCAATATGCACTAAATAGGTAGAAACAATTTATTAAGAAAATAAACAATTTTCCACTCACAAAGAGCTGTAGCAATAGAACAGTAGTTCGATATGGATAATATTAGTCAAACACAGACAAAAGCTGCTAAACACTCGGTGGGTGATTCCCATGGGAACAATAACACTAATCTCAAAGAGGCAACACTAGCTCCAAAGAGCAACAGTAACACTGCACCACACCACACTAACACTACATCGGCCGAAGACCAACACTTAACCCTGTGTTGGCAAAGGTTGCAGACTGTCTAGTCGACTAGTTGAAAACATTCTTGACATATACAGTTTCATAATAATATATAATAAATAATAAAATTCTGGTATGTATTATACATTTACAATGGTATAAGTTTTTTTTTGAAACTTCACTTTTGCAATTATGTATATATATATATATATAAATATAATTTTACCATAAATACGTTTAGATATATATATATATATATATACACGTCTTGAGAGACATTATGTGCTGAAGTCTACTTACCTCAAATCACCAAAACACGATAGATCTCAACTATCCAAGCTGATGTCACTTGAACCTAATACACAAATAGATGATTTTGCTGCATTAAGCCATACTTACACTATTTATATAAACCATTCGTGCTATCCCTCTTCCAAAAATCACGCATGGACCCTTTATACATCATAATTACATATTAGATCCTAACAATTTTTCTAACGAAAGGCCTAACATTAGTATCTAATATATTATCACTAGATCCGAGATAATGCACAAGCATCAATATTACTTACATCTCATGATAGTCTATGTAAATAGGAGATAGGGAATTCGATCTCAATTGGTATATTTGATATCATGAAGTCGTATGACTCACCAATCTATGTACATCCATTCTTAATTCTTTACTCTCTACATACATGTGTATATATATATATATATATATATAGATGCCTATCAAACCACCTAATCAAGTTATAACGCAGAAACTTCCAGAATTTTATACTATCAAAATTTTATACCATCAGAATTTTATAATATATACTATCTGCAAGCTGAATTTTATACCAGAATTTTATACCGCCTAGAGATATCATGCCCATGAAATAATGTAATATAAACTCTATTCCTATGCAACTATTATTATAATTCTAATAATTTGAACCAGCATAGAGACAAAGTTCAACTGTCCATCTGTTTGAGGGTGACAAGCAGTACTAAAGTTCAACTTAGTGCCCAAGGCTTTTTGCAAGCTATTCCAGAACCCTGAAGTGAATCTCGAATCTTTATCAGATACAATAGAAGCCGGCACTCCATGCAACCTCACAATCTCATTTATATAAAGTTCAGCCAGTTTGTCAAGAGAGTAGTTCATTCTAATTGGAATGAAGTGGGCAGATTTAGTCAACCTATCCACTACCACCCAAATAGCATCATGATTCTTAGGTGATCTTGATAACCCACACACAAAGTCCATGGTGATATTCTCCCACATCCTCTCAGGAATAGGTAAAGGTTGTAACAACCCTGATGGCCTCTGATGTTCCACTTTGACTTGCTGGCAAATCAAGCATTGTTCCACAAATTGAGCAATTTCTCTTTTCATGTTGATCCACCAATAAACTTCTCGAAGGTCATGATACATCTTGGTACTACCCGGATGCATTGTATAAGGCGAACGATGGGCCTCCTCCAAAATCTCTCTTTTAATCAATGAATCATTAGGCACACAAAGCCTACTACCAAATCTCAAAACACCATCATTAGAGATATTAAAATCAAATCTACTTCCACCTCGTACTTGTTCCATGATCTTAAACAACTGAGGGTCACCACTTTGAGCAGCTTTGATCTTATCGATTAGGGTTGGTTGTACACTTAAACTTGCCAGGTAGGATTGGGAGTCTCCAGTCACTATGTCTACTCCAAGTTTCTGAAGATCAACAATAATATGCTTCTGAGTAGTTAATAAAGCAGTTGAGAAGCTATACGACTTTTGACTAAGTGCATCAGCCACAACATTGGCTTTACCGGGATGGTAATTTATAGAACAATCATAGTCTTTAATTAATTCTAGCCATCTCCTTTGCCTCAAATTTAATTCTTTCTGAGTGTATATGTATTTCAAACTTTTATGATCAGTGTATATTTCACATCTCTCACCATATAAGTAATGCCTCCAAATCTTCAATGCAAAAACCACTGCTGCCAATTCCAAATCATGAGTTGGATAATTCTGTTCATAATTCTTTAGTTGTCGAGAGGCATAAGCAACCACCTTCTCGTGTTGCATTAGAACACAACCAAGACCCTTACGAGATGCATCACTATATATCACAAAACCACCAGAACTAGATGGAATAGTCAATACTGGTGCAGAAACCAACCGTTGCTTCAACTACTGGAAACTTCTTTCACATTCTTCTGTCCAATCAAACTTTGCATGTTTTCGAGTTAATCGAGTCAAAGGAGTTGCAATACTAGAAAATCCTTCCACAAATCTTCTATAATAACCTACAAGGCCCAAAAAATTTCTTACCTCACTTACATTAGTAGGGACAGCCCAATTAACTATAGCTTCGATCTTACTAGGGTCCACTGTAATTCCATCTCTAGAGATCACATGTCCTAAGAACACCACTTGATTCAGCCAGAACTCACACTTCTTCAATTTAGCATACAACTTCATGTCTCTTAAAATTTGCAAAACCATTCTCAAGTGTTCATCATGCTCTTCTTGGCTTTTAGAGTAAACCAAGATGTCATCAATGAAAACAATAACAAACCGATCCAAGTACTCATGAAATACCCTATTCATCAAATCCATAAAAATAGCTAGAGCATTTGTTAGACCAAAAGGCATCACTAAGAACTCATAATGACCATACCTAGTTCGAAAAGTTGTCTTTGGTATGTCATCCTCCTTAACTCTCAACTGATGATAACCAGATCTCAAGTCAATTTTAGAGAGGACTTGAGCGCCTTGAAGCTGATCAAACAAATCATCAATTCGTGGCAAAGGGTATTTGTTTCTGATGGTTACCTTGTTCAGCTCCCTATAGTCAATGCACAACCGCATACTACCATCCTTCTTCTTAACAAACAACACCGGAGCACCCCAAGGGGAAGCACTAGGCCGAGTAAAGCCTTTATCAAGCAAGTCTTGCAATTGCTCCTTCAATTCATTGAGCACTGTAGGGGCCATTCTATAAGGTGCTTTGGAAATTGGGCCAATACTAGGTACTAGGTCAATAATGAACTCAACCTCTCTGTCAGGGGGTAATCCAGGTAAGTCCTTAGAGAACACATCTGGGAACTCTTTCACCACTAGGATGTCTTCAACTTTTAATTCTATTTTATCACCCTTCAAAGCACAAACAAGGAACCCTTCACAACCCTTCCTTAGCAATCATCTTGCCTGCATAACTGAAACCAATAAAGGTGGTTTCACCACACGATCTCCCTCGAAGAAGAATTCTGGCTCCCCAGGAATTCTAAATACTACTTTCTTCCCAAAACACTCTATGGAAGCATAAAAAGTAGATAACCAATCCATCCCTAAAATCACATCAAACTCAAACATATCTAGCAACATAGGATTTGCTTCTAATTCCCTCCCAGAGACTAAAACATTACAAGACTTATACACTTTATGGGTACTCATTTGTTGTCCAGAAGGTGTAGCAACACATAATTCATAATTTAAACTCTCAAGTTCCATGTTTAGCCTTTGTGCAAGTCTATGTGATATGAAAGAATGGGTTGAACCAGAATCAAATAACACTTGTGCATGTTGACTGGAAACAAGAAGTGTACCTGAAACCACTAATGGGGATGCCTCAGCGTCCTGTTTAGTCAAAGCAAAAACTCGACCCTGAACCTTGGGTTTTTGTTGGCTCCCATTTGTATTGGTAGTTTGTTCAGCTCGCAAATTTGGACAATCCTTGATGAAGTGTCCAGTCTTGCCACATTTAAAACACGCCCTTGACTCCAAATAACATGTTCCACTATGAGCCTTTCCACATCTTGGACAAGTTTTATGTGCCTTCTTATTTGAATTAGGCACCCCTTGCCTCTCGAATGAACTTCCACTAGACTTTCCCTTAAGAAAATTACTCTGGTTTGGCTTCCTCTCTTGATCATTGGCCCTTGAGAGACGATTGCAATTTCTCTCTGCTATGAGAGCTCTATCCACCACTTCTGCGTATGTTTCCAATTTGAACATGGAAACCGGTCCCTGAATTTCCTCCCTTAAACCTCTTTCAAAATGCCTAGCCTTCCTTGCTTCCGTGTCAACCATGTGTGGAGCAAAGCGGGATAATTCAGCAAATTTCCGCTCATACTCATACACTGATTGAGTACCTTGTGCTATGCGAATGAACTCAACTTCCTTTTGCACCATCAAACCATCAGGAAAATACCTCTTACGAAAGAGCTTAACAAAATGCTGCCAAGTTATAACTTCTCTTCCATGTGTCCTCTCTGTGGACTTCCACCATTCCAATGCATCACCTTTCAATACAAAAACAGCAAGGATAACTCGTTGCTCATCACTAACTTCCATTGCTCTAAAGAGCCTTTCTATCTCCTTAAGCCAGTTGTCAGCCTCTATTGGATCCTTTGTACCCTTGAAAGCAGGAGGGTCAAGCTTTCTAAACTTCTCCAAAGCACTAGTCGGATTGGTGGCTCCTACTTGATGTTGCACTATATTGGTTAAGCCCCCAATGGCTTCGATAATAGCCTGAAGATTAGTGGTTCCCCCAGCATTCGGTTGATAATTCTCTGGGTTCCTCCTTGGTGGAGCCATCTCTCTAAGCAATACAACAAGATATCATAAGTAAAGATTTCAAATATTCCTGAGGGTCAAAACCAAATACATAGATAGTACACAATCATTCCTACACACTGGAATAAATAAATAAATCAATCAAATAAAATCGCTATGAAAGGTCAAATAATTCTGACACTAAAATTCCTTGTAATCACACTCTTGTTCCAAAATAATCTTAAGATTAAACCTATAAGTCTACAAAATCATAAACCTATGCTCTGATACCATATCTGTAACACCCCAAACCCATACCAAGGATTTAGATGCATAACCTGACTTAGATAATAATCAACAATAATAAAATGGAACAGAGCGTAATTAATTATCCACAAATAAACTTCTATCCAACATCAACTTTCCTATCAAATCCATGAAAATACAAAATCCTCCAATTCAAAGTCTCCAAATACAATAAATAAATAGTTCCACAAATGTCAAACTCATTGTCCCTAAGAAATTATACTAAAATAGTTCACCAACTAACATAGCTCCAAAAGAAGTTGTCAATCTAAGGCTCCATTGGTCTACCATCAAAAGACATTCCATTGCTCAAATCTGAAAAGGTGGAAAAAGGGGGGGGGGGGGGGTGAGCTAAAGGCTCAATAAGAGACTACATAACATGAGGATGTCTTCCAAAACAAAACATTAGTATCATTGACAAAATATAATCTTCTCAAAACATTTACAAATAGTTTTAACAGTAATATGATATATTCTATAAAAATGTTAAAATAAAACATTTCACTATAACGCTGTAGTCATTAAATAAAATACTCACCACTTTAATATGCCAATATGCACTAAATAGGTAGAAACAATTTATTAAGAAAATAAACAATTTTCCACTCACAAAGAGCTGTAGCAATAGAATAGTAGTTCGATATGGATAATATTAGTCAAACACAGACAAAAGCTGCTAAACACTCGGTGGGTGATTCCCATGGGAACAATAACACTAATCTCAAAGAGGCAACACTAGCTCCAAAGAGCAACAGTAACACTACACCACACCACACTAACACTACATCGGTCGAAGACCAACACTTAACCCTGTGTTGGCTAAGGTTGCAGACTGTCTAGTCGACTAGTTGAAAACATTCTTGACATATACAGTTTCATAATAATATATAATAAATAATAAAATTCTGGTATGTATTATACATTTACAATGGTATAAGTTTTTTTTTGAAACTTCACTTTTGCAATTATATATATATATATATAAATATAATTTTACCACAAATACGTTTAGATATATATATATATATATACGTCTTGAGAGACATTATGTGCTGAAGTCTACTTACCTCAAATCACCAAAACACGATAGATCTCAACTATCCAAGCTGATGTCACTTGAACCTAATACACAAATAGATGATTTTACTGCGTTAAGCCATACTTACACTATTTATATAAACCATTCGTGCTATCCCTCTTCCAAAAATCACACATGGGGACCCTTTATACATCATAATTACATATTAGATCCTAACAATGTTTCTAACCAAAGGCCTAACATTAGTATCTAATATATTATCACTAGATCCGAGATAATCCACAAGCATCAATATTACTTACATCTCATGATAGTCTATGTAAATAGGAGATAGGGAATTCGATCTCAATTGGTATATTTGATATCATGAAGTCGTATGACTCACCAATCTATGTACATCCATTCTTAATTCTTTACTCTCTACATACATGTGTGTATATATATATATATATATTTATATATATATATATATATAGATGCCTATCAAACCACCTAATCAAGTTATAACACAGAAACTTCCAGAATTTTATAGTATCAAAATTTTATACCATCAGAATTTTATAATATATACTATCTGCAAGCTGAATTTTATACCAGAATTTTATACCGCCTAGAGATATCATGCCCATGAAATAATGTAATATAAACTCTATTCCTATGCAACTATTATTATAATTCTAATAATTTGAACCAGCATTGAGACGAAAGTTTCCCTTAATCAAAAGGTGTCCAGCAAAAACAATAGGCTTGCATAAATTGATGTTTACCTCAATACCAATATAAAGTTTGCTGGCTGCCCCCTTGTAGCGCACGGTCTTCAACCCCTTTTAATTTGAGAAACCCTAAACTCTACTCTTACTCTTTATATGCTAATCACTGATTTTTTTTTTTTTTTTTTTTTGTTTCACTCTCTGCCTTTCACGTAGGAAACCCTAACTTTCAGCTTTACACATTAAAACTGTTCCCTACATTGGCTGGAAATTAAACTCATAAAAAGGTTGTTTACATAGGCTAGGACTCTAAAGAATTCCAATAACACTTCAACTCCTAATCCAACTAGGTTTTAATCTCTTAACCTTTTCCTTAACTGATAAGGAGACCAAAAGTTAAATTTGAATAAACCACAAAATAACTATTCACGTTACCCCTTATTATTATTATTATTATTATTATTATTATTATAGAAATCATAATATAAAATAATATCTCCTCCAAAATAAATTAAGCAATTCATCAAATCCACTCTAGAAGCAGTTAAATTAAATTTAAGTGAGACGGGTGTTACAGTTGATGCCCCAATTTGATTGATTGATTATGTGATGTGTGTGGGTGTGTGATGAGTCCCACATCGGGTATTTACTGGGTAGATCTGGGCTTTATTAACAACTACAAGGAGCCTCAATTGCGACTAGTCCTTTTGAGGTATAGCGCAGATGTGGCTAGCGCTTTTCCTTAGGTCGTTACATAAAAACAATAAAGTAGCGGAAAATAAAGAACACAAAGATCTGATGACCCAGGAAAACCAAACCGGTAAAAAACCTGGGGAGGATTTAACCTAGCTATCCTTAAGGTAAACTGAATTCACTATGAAAGAATTGAAGTTTACACAATAAGACTTAGACCACTAACATCCTATTGCTACCCAGTGTAGGAAACTTACTACCACGACCCCATGATAGCTCCGAGATCCACGGACTCCTTCTTTCTTGAATTCTTCAGCAATTCACAAGCGCACCTGCTTGTATTTCTTGAAGCTCTTTGATTCTGCAACTGTATGATTTACCAAGCTCTTGACATGAATCTTGAGTTTGGAAATCCTAAGTGTATGTGAAGGTAAACACTTCTAGATCTCACAATGAGATTCACAAACATAGCAAAACAGAACTCTAAAAACGTGGCTAGGGTTTTCCCTTATATACTTAGGGCAAAACATAAAACCCTATACATTAAATGGGCTAGGGCTGAGTTGAAAAAATTCTACAGAAAAACAATCTGCACGACTTTCGATCGATTGAGTCTAATTTTCGATCGATCGAGTCAGGCAGAAAGTGCACAGTAATTCTGCATAAAACTCGATTCCAACTTTACATAAAAAGCCATACTTTGAGCAAGTCTAACACACAACTTAAAGAATGTTTGATCATGGTTTGCCAACATTATAAATTGAAGTTCTAATACATTAGTTCCTAATTCTTAGAACCTAACAAACTCCCCTTTTGGCAATCCGTGACAAAACACAAACTCAACAAAAAGCTCAAAGTTTACAAAAATGAAACAGCCCATTACAAAATAAAAAGTCACTTAAACAGTTCAACCTAACTACTATCTAACAGTTGCAAAGTACACAACAGCACGACTGAATCAACCTGTATATTCCTGTAACACTTAACAAACACATAAACGCATGTGTGGAAAATAACAAGGAATATAAAAATAACTTCTTAATTTCACATGACACAAAATAAAGACATATATCATGAATAACATCATAAATATAAATCAATAAGCAAAGTAGCATAGTGAAACAAGAAACACATACATCAAAATGTATCTCAACAAAAATATCTCCTAACAAGAGCCAAAACTGTAAATACACAGTGAAGCGCCTAGATACAGTGTAATAACTCCACAAGCTTCGCAGTATCACAACAAAGTACAAAACTCCCCCTAAAACAAAAATCTCCTCTACAAAAATCTCCAAGATACACTCCCCCTTTTTGTGACGAATTGCCAAAGGGCACTCAATCATCATCAAAAGGAGGTGGAGGAGAATGACGAGAACTCGCCAAATCTGCTCGCAAAGCACGTAGCTCATCAAGGATGTCCACCAGAAGCTGACCATGAGCCGCCTGAACGGTCACGACAGTATCCAGAGTCCGACGAAGGTCAGAAACATCATCAAAAGGTGGAGGTGCATCAGCAGCAGCAGCAGTAGGATCAGCAGACGTCCTAGCTGCAGGAGCATCTGTAGAAAAAGAAGGGGGTGGAGTGACACCGGAAGGCTCTACCCTAGGACGCTTAAAGCTAGCTCGAAGTTGAGCAGCCCTTTGCCTCAAAAAGGTAGCACCAATAGGAGCAATAACATGTACAGGCTCAGAAGCAGGAAAATCACCTAATCCTAAATGAAGGAGAATCCTATGAATAAAAACAGGAAAGAATAAAGCATGAGCCGTAGAACTAGACCGATGAACCTCGTTCAAAGAACAAAAGAAAAAATGAGAAAAACTGATAGGAGCATCAGTAACCAGTGCATACAAAAACACACATCGCTCAAGAGGGATGGTGTGAAGATGAGAAATGGGCCACAAAGAATGACACGCTATCCGAAAGAAGAGATAATTAAGATCGGAAAGCTCAGCAGAAGTGATCCGAGGATCAGAATCCCACCGGATAGAAGACCCAGTGATGTATGACATGACATCATCTAGAGGTGGAGACTCCTTATAAGGAAAGACGGGATGATCAACAATGGGCACCCCAAGAGCATCAGACACCACCGAAGGGGTAATGCGATACTCTACACCTCGTAACCACACCTTAACCAAGGTGTTAGTATCATAAATGTGGATAGAGAGGTTCGAATAGAACTCCCTAATCAGGGTGGCAGGAGGAGGATGCTCAAAGTCGAGCAAAGGTAACCAATCCCGACGCTCAAAGTTACGTCTCACCTCAGGATCAACCTCATCTAGTATAACCCTACGCTCAGCCCAAATCTGACGCCTAAGGTTCAGGGTCTCATAGGTCTCTTGATTCTTCTCACTAGGGAACCGATCACTATCAAAGGAAGGTGAAGGGTCAGAAGTCCTATGGGCTCTAGTTTTCCTAGGCATGGTGCTAAGAAAAAAAAGAGACACAGAAAGAGAAGAGCAAAAACAAAAACCAAGGGCAGACTGCAAGTTAGCACAGCAAAAAATTCAGAAATATCAATTCTATATGATGCATGAACAAAATATGCGCATGATGCATGAACTAATGCAATGACAAGTTCAAATATGATCTAAATTAACAAAATTGACTTGAGCAGTAGTTTTTAAGTAAAAATACCCAATTTTGAAAAACCCAATTTTTCAAAACACAATTAATTGATAAATTGATCAACACAGCAGTCATACAACTCAATATAATGATCAAATTAATCAATCTAACAAGTCAATTTCATCAATTTCAATCAAATTGAACAAAAACCCAACAGATTAACCTAGAGAATTAGCAAAGTGATTAACTTAGGTAATTTAAGCAGAATTAGGTTAACACAAATATATTAAAAACAATAAAGCAGCGAAAAATAAAGAACACAAAGATCTGATGACCCAGGAAAACCAAACCGGTAAAAAACCTGGGGAGGATTTAACCTAGTTATCCTTAAGGTAAACTGAATTCACTATGAAAGAATTGAAGTTTACACAATAAGACTTAGACCACTAACATTCTATTGCTACCCAGTGTAGGAAACTTACTACCACGACCCCATGATAGCTCCGAGATCCACGGACTCCTTCTTTCTTGAATTCTTCAGCAATTCACAAGCGCACCTGCTTGTATTTCTTGAAGCTCTTTGATTCTGCAACTGTATGATTTACCAAGCTCTTGACATGAATCTTGAGTTTGGAAATCCTAAGTGTATGTGAAGGTAAACACCTCTAGATCTCACAATGAGATTCACAAACACAGCAAAACAAAACTCTAAAAACGTGGCTAGGGTTTTCCCTTATATACTTAGGGCAAAACATAAAACCCTATACATTAAATGGGCTAGGGCTGAGTTGGAAAAATTCTGCAGAAAAACAATCTGCACGACTTTCGATCGATCAAGTCAGGCAGAAAGTGCACAGTAATTCTGCATAAAACTCGATTCCAACTTTGCATAAAACTCGATTCCAACTTTACATAAAAAGCCATACTTTAAGCAAGTCTAACACACAACTTAAAGAATGTTTTGATCATGGTTTGCCAACATTACAAATTGAAGTTCTAATACATTAGTTCCTAATTCTTAGAACCTAACATAAACAAATCCATAAACATGCAGGAAAATTGACTTAGACTTGGTGTGAACAATGTGGACAATGGACTGGTGGCAGAGGCTAGGGGGCCAAGCCCCCTACCTTTTCCAAATCCTACCCACTCCGCATTAAACATTCGAGAACCAATAACAGTCACTCAAAATTCGATACCAAAATTGCTTAATATGCAAACTTTTAAAGATTGATAGTATATTTAGAATATATATATCTTGTGAAGCCCTAATAATAGTGAATCCAACAATCTCCACTAATAGTCACAAAAAGGAAGACAAATCTCCTGTACCATTTTTTAGGTACTATTCTATGTTTCACCAATCACAACTTGTTATTTATTAATTTTACTTTCCTTATAAAATAACTGGAGTTGAAAATGGAAAAAAAAAAATCATACTGTTATAATCCTAGTGTCCTACATGGATTAAATGTTTATAAGCTTAACCATGTGTTTATAAGCTCTTGCACACCCTCCCCTTGCAAGCCGGTTTTCAAGGGTGAGTTCTACCCATAAGTTTGTAACATTTTGTTAGAGCCAATCACCACCCCGAGTTATCGGGTGTAGCTTATTGATTATGGGATCAAATTAGTTGTGGTTTTGTGGTTGAATCCCGAAAAGGGGCGACCTAGAGGTTAGATCAAAATAACTAATAGGTGAGTGGAGCCACCAAAGAGAAAGGGCTACCATCGAGTTAGTGTCGCTAGAGTGAGCCGTTGTGGACATCAGCTGCGGAGTGTGGTGGTATGTTATGATGCTAGTGTCCCACATGGATTAAGTATAAGTTTAATCATGTGTTTATTAGCTCTTGGGCACCCTCCCTTTACAAGCCAGTTTTCAAGGACGGCTCTACATAGAGTCCAGGGTGACCACCATAAATTTTTTTTTTTAAGTCCAACATAATTAAATTTTGGACAAAATTTGGCAACAAGCTTAGTTGTACAATAAGGCTACAACACTATTCAATATTTTTTTTTATTGAATGTGAATTTTAATAAATCCACCATTTAATTACACTTTCTTTTTAAATCCTCCATAGTTGCAAAATTTCAAGAAGTAAAAGATTAATAGCTATGCCGTCAATCAAATATTTAAATTTCAAGTTTTTGTAGTCTAAAATTATACATAAAAAATAATTTTATGGATTGAATGGTAAATAACATTCGATTAGCATGTTTGACGTGTTTCAAGAACATAGAGAACATTTAATTCATTGATTAGATTTTTAAAATATATAACAATGTTAATTCATTTAGTGAGAGTGAGTACAACTAAGTTTGTAACAAAATTTTGTTATAAAACTTTGGTGCCCTTAACAATATATTAGGTCTTTACAAATAAAAAGAAAAAGTCCAAGAAAATTTTTATTTAACTAAACTTTTGGAGAGATGTGGCTTGCAACATTGATAATGAGACTATCTTGTAACAATTTCAAAATTAAAAAAAAAAAGTTTGTAGAAGGAAATTGTAAGATTTTATGTATTTACATGTGCGTGTATTTTATTTATTTATTTTTTGTCAATGTATTAAGTTCTCTTTTTATTAATTTTTTTTTTAATTTAAGTTTCTTAATGACTACCCTCAAAAAAAATTTTGGAGCCACCATTGCTGGTTTTCAAGGATGAGTTCTATCCACGAGTTTGTAAAATCGAAAAGTACGAAGAAGTTCTTCGTACTTTTCGATTTTAATTTCCTGCTAGCTATTTTTCTTCTTCTTGACTGTTTTCTATATCATTGATAAGCTACTAAAGGCAAGCTGGAGAAGGATCCGTAACCCTTGGGAAGGTAATCCCAAAATATATCATCCTTATCTCCTAGTGTATCCCATATATGGTCCAATAGGCGACCATGTAGGCATGTACTGCAACCATGTAGGCGTAGTTGCTTCTTGCTAAATTGCCACTGGATATATGCTGTCCTGTAAGTATGACAAATCCTTTCTTAAAAAGTGCACTCCTCTATAGATGAAATCCCCCACAAAGGGTGGTACCATTGAACTATTGTATATGCATCTAAAAGGCAAGCAGTTGGCTGTTGGGGAAGGAAAACTTGGAGAAATTATACAGTCCTCTGTTGGACCATGTCATCTGTCCACCATTCCACTAAAAAACTTCCAATTGTTTAAAATTGCTGAGTCAGTGTTTTAAAAAAATTTTAAACTCAGCAATTTTAAACAGATGTGAGTCTTTTAATGGAACGGTGGACCATATCACTTGTCCACCATGTGGATCTTATAATTTCTCGAAAACTTGGTAGCTTGAAAGGGTGACTCAAGCAAAAGTTAGGGAATTTCACTAGGTTGAAAATGTTGGGTATGTTTTAAAATTATGCCCCAAAATCGAGACGGCTGAAACCGTAAATAGAGTTTTCCCTTCTTATATGTATACTAATTGTCTATATATATAAAATATAATATAAGATGTCTATCAAAAAAATATATATTTGTATATATATATATATATATATATATATTGCCTATGTAAAATTAGTCCTAATTCTGAAAGGTGAAAAAGATAAAAATCTTTAACCTTTTTTTCCTCTTGTTTTTTGGCATCTTGTAACAAGTTCGAAAGTCTGTTCGTGAGTGTACTAACAGAGTTGTCTTTATATCTTAGAGAGCGACTGTCTTAATCATTTTAACCAAAAGATTTTCTAGTGGAGGCGAAATCAATCACTCAGCATAATCAATATTCTATGCCTCAGCTAAAAAAATTGATAAGTTCTTATGTCTCTAAATTTTGAATTTTATATGCTATACTGAAATATATATTGGTTTACAGTTTACACTTGTTGATCTTAATTAATTTTGAGCATATTCAAATATCTGATTTTCTTAGTTAAAATGTGCAATTTCCACACAAATTTTCCAACAGAAAATTCGTGAGGACAATTTAGGAAAAAAATTTGAGAATAGGAAAAGTACTTGAAAGAGAACTTCCTCAGAAGATCTCTACTTATCCAAGCCTATTCCAACTAGGATCAGAGGAACTATATTAGCACACTAAATGTTTTGCATAATGTGTGCCAGGGCGGTATATATACTCCATAAACATCCCTCACGAAAAGATAGTCCGGAACGATGCTCATGCATAACAGCATATACCATAGAGATAATAAGCACGAAGCACCGAGCAAAACAACTAGGAAAATGCTAGGCTTCAACCATTTCATAAATTTATATTTGAATTGTTTTTTTTTTTTCTTGTAATAAGTGACACATAAATTTATAAGCTCTATATAATAAAATTTGTAGTGTCCTTAGCATTACTCAAACAACAAACTTATGTGGAGGTAAAGAAAGTAGTATGTGATCAAAATTGCTTACAATATAAACATAAAAGTCAAATTCATAAAGAACCTTATTCTTATCTACTTTAAAGAAATAAAATTTATTTAAAGACTAACATAATAATTTATCCCACCCTCATCTATTTCACTGGATAATAAAAATATAATCTTAAAATATATAAAATAAAGACACATAACATATATACACTACAAAAAAATCGTCCTATCCCAGCGTTTTTTTCCCAGCGTTTTTAAAAAACGCCGTAATAGATACTCCTGTACCAGCGCTTTTTGAAAACGCTGGTATAGCCAGAACCTATTCTGGCGTTTTTCAAAAACGCTGGTATAGGTATCCCAAAAGCGCTGGGATAGGGTTACTGAATTCCCAAATGGGGAAGCCCTATCCCGGCGCTTCTATAAGCGCTGGAACAGGGTGGACCTATCCCAGCGCTTCCAAAAGCGCTGGGATAGGTCACTTCTCATAAGGGAATCGAGTGACCTATCCCAGCGCTTTTAGAAGCGCTGGGATAGGGTTGCCTTATTGCAGCGCTTCCAAAAGCGCTGGGATAGGTCTTTTAAATTAACTTCATTCATGACCTATCCCAGCGCTTTTTAAACGTTGGAATAGGTATACCCTATGCCAGCGTTTTCAAAAGCGCTGGTATAGGTATTGAATCAGTAACATTTAAAAGACCTATCCCAGCGCTTTTGAAAACGCTGGCATAGGGCGTATGCCTTTCCCAGCGCTTTTGAAAAACGCTGGTATAGGTCCGGCGACCCTATACCGACTATCACTGCGCGGTGGTTTGAAGCGCTGGGAAAAAAAACGCCGGGATAGGACTTTTGACCCTATCCCAGCGTTTTTTTGGGGCTATCCCAGCGCTTTTGAAAACGCTGGGATAGCCCCGTTTTTTTGTAGTGATACCTCAAAACGTTGAGGTAAACAATATTTTTCATATATTTATTTTTCACAATTACCAACAGAGCATGTTGTAAATTTGAAATTAATGCATGATATAAGTAGTGTGAATGATAGATCCAAGTTATTAATAATTATGAAAAACATTGTAAAAAATATTATGAAAAAAATACTTTTTAGACCTTTGAGTTTTTGGTATGTTTAATTTAAATCTTACATTTTCAAAATGTTTCATTTATAACTCAAAGTTTCTAATAAAATTATTAAACATTGCATGACTAGCTGGTTTAAATAAAGTTTAACGAAAAATATAATACTTAAATAAAACTATAAGATTTAAAAGAAATGTTTTTAAAAACTTTGAAATTTGAATCAAACATTTTAAAAGTTTATTGTTTAAAGGAGCATTTTATCAAAAATGTAACTATATGAATATTTCTATGACTTGCTTGTGGACTTGTCGGCAATTGAGGTATTTAATAACTAGATTCATTGCATGCGCTTTGCACGTGCAATAATTATTTTTATTTATTTATTTGGCTTAGTGTTTTAAAGCGTAGAAGTAATATATAAATAACCGTGTGTATTTATTTATTTTAAAGAATGAGGTAAGGTTACATGGAATAATATTTAAAAATCAGATAGATAACTGTAAAAAGTTGATACTCAATGGGACATTTGAATTTATAAATTGAGATAAGAATTATGATAAGTAAAAAAGTTTGAGATTTGAACAAAAAAAAGATGATATACGTTAGTGTGGATGAATAGGGATTTGTGATAATTATATAGAATTTGGATAACAAAAATTTTGAAATATTTTAAAGAATTAAAAAAAATGATTTTTTTTTTCTTTTGTACATGAGATAGTATTATCATTTTAACCTTTTTTGTTTTTCCGTAGGAAAAAAATTAGACTAAAGGGTATGTTATTTCAAAATTTGTATAAGGATCTTTTAATACGCCAAAAATTGAAGATGAAACAGGAGAATCCTCTTATTAATAGTATAGATTAATAAATATATACATGTTATTCACTTTTATTTAAAAAAAGGCTAAAATATTATTTTGATCCTTAAATTTTATCAATTTTTTTTTTTATTTTTCAATAGTTTAGAGACAAAAATAGGAAAGAATAAGAATTTTCTTTCAATAGTTTTGAGATTAAAAAAAAATCTTTTTTAAAATTTAAGGATGAAAGTGAAATATTGTCAATAGTTTAAAATGAAAAATAAACTTGTAAAAGTTTAGATACAAAAGACAAACTTTCACTAATATTAAGGTACAAAATAGCAGTCACACAAGCTGAGCTTGACCTAGAACCGTGTGTTTGTAATTCAGTGGCTGCTGTCGCTTAGCTTTAATCCATTATACTGTTTGCCAAAAAACAAAAGTATTTTACCAAGCAATAATTAATATAGAATTTTTTATAAAAAAAATTTAGCTACAAAATTTATTGTAGCTTTAGGTCACAATCTTACTCAATATTTTTTTATTGGAGGTGAATTTTGATTATATCTTCTTTGATGGGAGAGGCAATTCAGGTGCTGTTGGACAGTTTGGCTTCCAAAGAAATAATTGACTTCCTCCAAATTCATGAAGTCAACAATGGATTGCTGGAGAAGTTTAAGACAAGGTTGCAGTCTACTACTTTGGTGCTTAATGACGCTGAGGAGAAGCATGGCAAGAGCCAAGAAGTCAAAGCATGGCGGGCTGAGCTTCAAGATGTTGTCTATCATATTGAGGATCTCGTAGATGACAGCTCCACTGAAGCTCAGCAACATGAGTTTGATGCAGAATCTCATGGCGAGATTAGTCCAGTTGGGGGCATTCATTTATTAGGCAAGTGGGTCAAGAACCACAAAAAGGGGATAGAAAAAAAGATGGGGCAGATCCTTGCCAGGCTAAAATCCTTAGCCAAATGAAGAGATGAGCTCGGTTTGAAGAAAGGAATACAAAATGAGATGAAACAGTCTCCCAGCATGCCCACATTTACTTCTGTTGATGACTCTGAAGTATTCGGGAGGGATGATGATAAAAAAGCAATTTTGAATTGTAACTGTAAGGTTGAATTTATTCAATCATTTTGTTGGCTTTATTCCATGCCAAATTTGCTTGTAATTTAGCATTTAGAAACCCTTTATTTAGGTGAGAATCATGTAAGGGTAGTGTGTGAGAGAGTGTGAAGAAAAGCTCAAGAGTGTGCACTCAAGAAGGGCCTCGCGACTAGATCTCGCGACTGGCTCGTGACTGGTTCGTCGCCAAAGGAGGCGCACATGTGAAGCATGCAGAGAAGCTGAAAAGTTACGCCAGCTAGAGCACTATAGGACAAAACTTCTAGTTTGGCCAGGCAGTTAGCTCGCAACTCAGTCAAGTCGTGAGGTCAAGTCGCCAGACCACTCTGTTTAGGAAAAACTAACCTTTCGCATTCCAAATACACACCAATATAAATACCCCTAATACCCACGTATTGTAAAGAGCTTCGAGAGAGAATTTTGAGAGAGAAACCCTAGAGGAAAACAAGATTGACTCATCCACAATTTTTATCCTTGACTCTTCAAATTCCTCTACTCTCACCGTCTCCATTGTTACATCCTTGAGAGGTACATTTAGCCAAATCCTTTTCTCACCATACCTATATCTGTTAGAAGGTTATTTGGTGCTTGGGAAGCAGTTAGGAAATGACCAATTGATATTGGTTGATGCTATGGGCTATAGCGGAATCTAGTAAGTTAGAGAAAACAAAGGTTCGGTGTAACCTCGTTGGAGCAAGAAGCTTGGAGGGCTTAGGTACATTGAGTAGATTAGGCTTGGAGAGTCCTCTGCTGTTCATGTATCCCAACTTCATTCTCTAGTGGATTATTGACCGCTTGAAGGGCGGCAGAGAGGTTTTACGTCGAGGATTTCGGTTTCCTCTTCGATAACACATCGCTGTGTTATCTTTGTAGTTGTGATTTTATTTGGTTTAGATTGTTCTATCAATTCTGTTTTAGCTTATTTTCATATTCCGCACATACATTGTTTGATAATAAGCTTGAATTGCTAATTTGTAATTTAGGGGTCTAAACGTTCAAGGTGTTTTACACACTATTTGAACATTCAGTTACTGTCAGATGATGCAAGTGGTGAAGAGTTGTTTGTGATTCCAATTGTGAGTGAGGTTGGGATAGGTAAGACTGCTCTCGCTTGGCTCATTTACAATGATGATAGAGTTAAAGAACATTTTTAATTGAAGGCCTGGGCTCATATTTCATATCATTTTGACATGCTCATGGTGACAAAGGCAATTTTTGAGTCATTCACTATGCAATCTTGTGATCTCAAAGATCTCAATTTGCTTCAAGTTAGATTGCAAGAGTGTGTTCGGGGAAATAAATTTTTACTTGTTCTTGATGATATTTAGGCTGAGACTTATCACGACTGGGAGTTCTTCCTATCTCCCTTTAAAGAAGCTGTTAA
Source organism: Lithocarpus polystachyus (assembly GCA_033629205.1). NCBI lineage: Eukaryota > Viridiplantae > Streptophyta > Magnoliopsida > Fagales > Fagaceae > Lithocarpus > Lithocarpus polystachyus. The sequence continues at coordinate 11,854,492 of CM066165.1, forward strand.
GGCAAGTCGTGTTATTGTTACCACGCGCATACAATCTATTGCATCAATGGTGGGCACTGAAAATGCTTATACTATAAGAGAATTATCGAATACAGATTGTTGGTCATTGTTTACAAAATTTGCTTTTGGAGACCAAGACTTGAATTCATATCCAGAACTTGGAGTTATTGGCAAAGAAATAGTGGAGCTGTCTGCACGGTTTACCTTTAGCATTAAGAACACTTAGGGCTCTCTTGGGCCTTAAGCTACAAGTAGAGGAATAAGAATCTGCACGAAAGCGCCTAATATACTTTGAAAGTTCAAATAGCGTATAAAACACTATGAACGTTTAGACCCCCAATTTACAAAATATCAATTCAAGCTGTAACACAAACGATAAACATGCGGAAAATGAACTAAAGCCTAAAACAGAATTGATAATCAATCTAAATCAAATAAAACACATCCATAGCAGAATTTAAATGACAAAGATAAAGGGAAGAGAGATGCAAACACAAGGACAACACAAGACGTGTTATCGAAGAGGAAACCGAAGACCTCGGCGAAAAACCTCTCCGCCGCCCTCCAAGCGGTCAAATGATCCACTAAAGAATATAGTTGGGATACAAGGACAGCAATAGACCCTCCAAGCCTAATCTACCCAGGTACCTAAGCCCTCCAAGCTTTTTGCTCCAACGAGGTTACACCGAACCTATTTCTTCTTTAGCTTCCCGGATCCCGCTACTAGTCCATAGCATCTACCAATATGAATTGGCTCCTTCCTAACTGCTTCCCAAAGCACCAAATAACCTTCTCACAGATGTGGGTATGGTGAGAAAGGGATTTGGGTAATGAACCTCTCGAGGATGTAACAATGGAGAGGAAGAGAGTAGAGGAATTTGAAGAGTCACAAGGTTAAGATTGTGGATGAGTCAATCTTGTTTTTCTCTAAGTTTTCTCTCTCAAAATTCTCTCTGAAAGCTCTCTACATATCGTGGATATAAGGGGTATATATACTGGTGGGTGTTTAGAATGTGAAGAGACTGATTTTTCATAACAGAGTTGGCTGGCAGCTTGGCCTTGCGACTTGACTAAGTCGCGAGTTCAAGCCGCGAGCAAACTGAAAGGCTAGTCTGGAATTTTTTGTCCTGTTGTGCAACAGCTGGTACGACAATTTATATTCTGGTAGCTTTCCAGTCACGAGCCACCCGCGAGTTCTCCTCTGCACGCTTCTCTCGTGTGCAACATCTAGCGGCTTGCCAGTCTCGTGACACCAGCGAGGTCCAGTCGCGAGACTCTGTTCTACAGCAAAGTCTTGAGCAATTCTTCACACTCTCTCACACACTACCCTTACATGATTCCCACTTAAATACAGGGTTTCTAAATGCTGAAATACAAGAAAATTGGCACGGAATAAAGCCAACAAAATGGTTGATAAAATTCAACCTTACAATCTCCCCCTTTGGCTATTCCGTGACAAAACCCTACAACAAACTCTAGACTTAACGCGTGAGTTGGGAACAGTTGATCAAAACTCACTCATACCTAACTCTAGGATTTGTAAAGCTCTTGAATCATAAGTACAAGTATCTCCTGAAAAGCAACCACACAATAAGTTCATTGTATGCAAAAAAAAAACTTGTATTACATATGAAGCAAGCACAATGCGATCAAGCAATAATGGATTAAAGCAATAAAGCATGGCTTGACCAAAAAACAAACAATCACTATAAATAGTGATTACAATGCTCATTCTCACAAGGAATGAACATCTGGACATGCAATCTAATAAGCTCAATGAAAAATATCATTTGCATGACCAACACTTAACCAATGCAACAACACTACGTAATTGCATTAAGGAAAAAAAATTCAACACAGGGCACAAGATTGAAGTACTTAAAGATAAAAGCATAACATTTAAACATGAAGTACTAAAACCACAAGGCAGGAAAAACATAGTGCTTACAAAAGCCAGGTACAAATCATAACCATAACACTACATAAGCAAAGGTACAAAAATAAGCTGAAAAACATCTAATATATATAAAAACCAGAGTACCAAAACAAAGTACCATAACCAACTGATAAAAACAAAGGTTAGATATGTAAATAACATCCCTGTACAGCTTCCCTTTTCTTTTACTATACTGTGTTTACTACCGTGCTTACTCCCCCTTTCAATGTACTCACTCCCCCTTTCAATGAGCTCCCCCTTTCATTGTTTATTGATACCAATCTCCCCCTTTTTGCCACGAATAGCTAAAGACTGTTCTCAATCTTCTGTTGGATAGCATCTAGTTGTGCCTCGATTCCGGTGAAGCGTATGTGAACAGAGTTGTTGTATTGGACAAGAAGCCTCTCCAAATCGAAAATATGCTGATTTAACACATCAACCAGAGTGCTCAATCTATCAACAGGAGCACTAGGTTGAGTGCTGGGTGTCTGTAACTCTGGAATGGGAGTGAAAGGTGTCTCTGTATGCATAGGAGTAGCTTGACCAGGTGTCTCTGTATTTGGCTCAGTCTTCGTTCCCATGGAGGAGTGACTCCTACTTGCTTGAAGAGTGAACATGGAAATTGGTCGAGGACGTGGCACAATTCTTCCATCTGATATTGGATTTACACCTTCTTGAATCATGACCTTCATAAGGAGACTACTGAAAGGTAGACAAGCTCTTGCTACTGATCTAGCCGCAGTTTTCCCAATTGTTTGAAAAATATGGGCACAGATGTCAATTGGAGCACCAGTAATAAGATCACACAAGAACTGGGCTCTTCCAAGATTTATGTAACCAGTATTTTTCAATGGGTAAAGATTTGAAAACATGATCAGTTTCAGTGTAGTCAGTGCAGGTGAAAACTTTGCAGTGCCCATAAACAACCCTTTGCTTCTAATTTCATGATCAGACCCAAGAACTTGAAGGATGTCTTGCACTTGAGGAACTCTATCATCATATAGAGTCTTGTCTACATTTCCTGGTCGAGTGATGTGAAGAACTTGTGCAAGGAAATCTAGAGTAATAACAAATTCTTTTCCTCTTACCCAGCATTGTAGTTCAATTCCAATGAATCGAGCATTTGAGTAGAACTCCCTTACTAACTCATCATATGGATCCTCAAAGTTCCCAAAAAGAGCAACCCAATCTCTTCCTTCAAAAATCCTTGGGATAAATGTGGTTCCCAAGGTATCAAACTGCACTATCTGTTCCACAATAATGGGAGCCTCGACAAAGATGTCTGAGTATGTTTGTGAATCAATGGGTGTCCTGAATCTCTTACTTTTCGAGACTTGAGATGATCGGGTTGAGTGACGAGTCCACTTAGCAATAAGGGTAGGAAGATCACTCACTATCTCCTTTCCTTTAGACGAATGGCGTGACATCTAGAAAAGAAGAGACACACAGCAGAGTTCCAAGAACAAACACATGACACAAACATCAACTTTGTTAGAAACTAGGTATTTAGAAAAATGGTATAACAGTTAACTTATAGTAAGAACCAAGGCCAGTCCTAGTAAGTAGAAGAAACACAAGTACATTGTATTAAAAAAAAATGACTCAAATGTGAATGTTCATAAGCACCATAACAAAGACAAAAACATCTCATAGCCACAAAAACCCAGGCTCATGTCAACTGAACATATCACTATGAGTGGAGTATGCACAACAAAGGTCAAATCAATAAAAGTGCACAATGAGGGTAGACAAGCATGACAAAGGGCATATCAATCATTAGGTAATGGAAATCAACAACAACCATACAAGCAAGTCTGACAAAATGATTCAAACCCATAAATGAAACCCAAAATAACTCAATCGTTCCAAACAACTCAAAATCCAAAAAAAAACTTAAAAACATGAAATAGAGAATGAAAAGATGAAAACCCATACCTTTTTCTCGAAGATTTATGAAGAAATGATGAAGAACAAGGAAAGCTTTGAGAAGAACACGGTGAGTTTGAGAGAGAACACGGTTAAGACAATGAACAGTCACAAATATTCGAGGGAAAACTGAAAAGTTTTGAAAAACTGACTTTAAAAGCGCAAACCACGCGATTTTTGCAACTGCAACAAGTCGCGTGACAGTCGCTAGATCCGGCCGCCAGAATACTTCAAGGAAAAATTTTGAAAAATCTTTCCAAGTGTTTTTCGCGACTGGAGGTTCAAACCGCGAGATAACTGCGAGCTAAGCCGCGAAACCTTCTGTGTAAATCTTGCGACTGTACCTCCACTCGCAACAAAGTCGCCACATCAAGTCGAGAAAAGCATAAAAATCTAGATTTTTGGAAAAAATTTTCTAAGTCTTTTTCGCGACTTGGGTATTGACCCGCCAGAGAGATGCGAAAACAATCTGTAAGAGTCTCGCAACAGGGGCATGCGACAGGACAGACCCGCGAAAGAGTCGCCAGAACAGGACAACAGTTTTTTTGAAACTTTTGACATTTTTCTAAACAACGAAAAAAAAAAAACTTTTTCAAAAACACATGAAAATACTCAAAAATCTTTTTGTGCTTAATCAACAAAAATTGAGCATGTGAAACACATTTTAACAAGTACGATCACACAAATGAATAAGGCATTCATTGATCATTAGCATGTGTGATGTGTGTGGATATCAACAATGAGATAGTCCTTAGTCTAATGTGAAGCTTCAATGATCAATTCAACCAAGGTATACACAATTAGTACTAGATAATGTGACCCATCTCAATTACAGAAATATGTTTATATGACCTCCCACATAAACTTGATAACATATCTTTGAAGCATTTCATTTGGCTTCTTCTTCAACATTTCAATTGATCTTTTTGAAACAAAACATCTCATTTTGGAGATCGATGCCTGAAATTTTTGATACTTCAACTTGTTGAATAAGCCTTTGGCTCTTGGGCATCATATATTATATTTTGAGTCGCTTTCCCTTTTTCCTAGTCAAATACTAGTATGTGCGATAGGCTTTTGCAGCTCAATATCTCTTTTCATTTTGAGATTAACATTTAAAGAGCTCTTTTAAGCAAAAACAAAAATAAAGAGTGGGAAGATATATAGACACAAGTCTATGCATGACTCAAGATCAACAAAATCATTGACTCATTATTCATGACAAGTTTGAAGATCGATTTACAACAATCATACAGATTTCAAGATGTTTCCCACATAGATATAAGTGCAATAAAAACAAGCTACGCTCATGAATGCACAAAGCCATTAGTACAAAGGTACAAGGCAAAACAAGTTTAGGACAAAAACTCAACAAAGTTGATCAAACCTTTTAGATTTTATACTTTTTATATGTTTTTGAATTTTTTGACCAAAAGAAATTTTATCAACAACAGACCATGTAAAAGCATATACAACAGGAACATAAATAAGCAAGCACAAAAACAAACACCCAAGCATAGTCACTTAAGATAGGAAGAATTAATACATGGACATGTTATAATGCTTATGCATGAGTACCCTTTTTCACCCACAAGCCACGTGCGTTTGGGGTGATATCCTTGTAGGATTGGGTACAGGAGTTAGAGTTTTCAAACCTTCGTGTGAAGCTTTCTAAACAAGTGGTGAATGCACCAATCATCTTCATCATGTCCATCACTCCGGGGTCACCATTTCGGCCTCTTGGTTGCTCAACAGCCCAAATTTTCTTGTCATTTCTTGGTCCTCTTGGTCTTTGATCACTTCCATTATTCAATGCTCTCAGCTTATGACAGTTTGGTCTGGTATGACCTTGAAGTCCACAATGATGACAGAAATGGTTCGTTCTTGGACCTCTTTGAGGTCTTGGGAGTGATTTCCCTCTTGCTTCAAGTCTAACCTCTGAGTAGTTGCGGGGCTTATTCCACACCCTTTGATCAACTACATTCTTCTTCTTCTCTATCTTCACCTTTTCAATAGCTGGAGTTTCCATCACAAGCTCTTTTGCCTTCACAAACTACACCTCCTTGGAGAATTTGACAGCAGAATTGCTTTCTCCAGTATATCCCAAACCAGATTTTTCCGAGAAGTGTTTTTGCGAAGAGATTACGTCATCCAGCTTCTTTGTGGAGACTCTTTCTATCTTGGCATTTGCTTGAATCACCTCAAGCTCAAGAAACCTCACCTTTGCATAGGCTTCCGAAAACTCTCCATTTAGCCTCTCTATCTCACACTTGGCCTCCCTATGACGCACTAGAAGACTTCTATGGTCCTCTTTAGCTTTCTTCATCTTCTTCACGGCTGCCTTGGCTACACGTGTATAATCTCCAGACTTTTCAAGAAGTAAGTTGTAGTTTTCTTGAAGACTTCCAGCATACTTAATTTCTTCACCATCTGATTATTCAACAATTCCCAATGATTCCTCATCACTATACTCTCCAAGTTCTTGTACAAGCAAATTCAAGTCCTCCGAAGACTTAACATGATCAATAGTCATAAATGCGGAGTAATTCCCTTCTTCATTATAGCTTTCCTCAGAATCGGAGTTGGATGAATCTGAATCACTAAGGGTTGTGGCATAAGCCTTACCCTTCGTTTTCAAGTAGTTAAGACATTCCTTCTTGAAGTGACCATGTCCATGGCACTCAAAACAAGTGATTCCCTGAGAGGATTGGGACTACTTTTTATCTTTCTTCTTGAATTCCTTTTTCTCTTTTCCGGAATTCGGAAATCTTCTCTTCTCAGCAAATTTTCCGTTCTTTTTAAATTTTAAGAACTTTCGAAAGTTCTTCACAAGATAAGCAACATCTTTATCGACAACATCTTCATTAGATGAGTCATGAGCTTCCACCCTTTCATCTATTATCTTGAGAGCAAGAGATTTGCTCCTCCTTTGCGATGGTAAAGATAGCTCATAGGTCTGAAGCGAGCCAACTAATTCTTGGACCTTAATATCGTCCAGGTCTTTGCTCTCTTTAATTGCCGTAACTTTTGCACGGAAGCTCTCCGGCAATGATCGAAGGATTTTTCTTACAACCTTTGAGTCCTCCGTTTTCTCACCCAAGTTGAACTTGCCAATCACCACTTCATTCAGCTTGCTATAGAAAGAATCAAAGGACTCATCCTCACTCATCTTGTGCTCCTCAAAGCGAGTGGTCAGCATCAGTAGCTTGGTGTCTTTCACCTTCTTGGTTCCTTCATATGTGGTCTCCAATATTGGCCACGCCTTCTTAGCCATCGAGACATGGGATATCCGGTGAAACTCATCTGGAGACACACCACAGAAAATAGCATTCAAAGCTTTACAGTTAGCATTAGATGTAGCAAGAGCTGCTTTATCCCAAGCGGATTTTTCGGCCTCCGGCCTAACCCAACCAATATCAACAGCATCCCACACACTTTCATGAATAGAACATAAAAATGCCCTCATCCGGACTTTCCAAAAAGTATATGGTGGAGCATTCAAAGATTGAGACCAATCCATCTCAATATGAGGTCACGGATCGCACAAAGATAATTAAACCAAAACAAGTGCACCCGCTCTGATACCAATTGAAAGTTCAAATAGCGTATAAAACACTATGAACGTTTAGACCCCCAATTTACAAAATATCAATTCAAGCTTTAACACAAACGATAAACATGCGAAAAATTAACTAAAGCCTAAAACAGAATTGATAATCAATCTAAGTCAAATAAAACACATCCATAGCAGAATTTAAATGAAAAAGATAAAGGGAAGAGAGATGCAAACACAAGGACAACACAAGACGTGTTATCGAAGAGGAAACCGAAGACCTCGGCAAAAAACCTCTCCGCCGCCCTCCAAGCGGTCAAATGATCCACTAAAGAATATAGTTGGGATACAAGGATAGCAATAGACCCTCCAAGCCTAATCTACCCAGGTACTTAAGCCCTCCAAGCTTCTTGCTCCAACAAGGTTACGCCGAACCTATTTCTTCTTTAGCTTCCCGGATCCTGCTACTAGTCCATAATATCTACCAATATAAATTAGCTCCTTCCTAACTGCTTCCCAAAGCAACAAATAACCTTCTCACAAATGTGGGTATGGTGAGAAAAGGATTTGGGTAATGAACCTCTCAAGGATGTAACAATGGAGAGAAAGAGAGTAGAGGAATTTGAAGAGTCACAAGGTTAAGATTGTGGATGAGTCAATCTTGTTTTTCTCTAAGGTTTCTCTCTCAAAATTCTCTCTGGAAGCTCTCTACATATCGTGGATATAAGGGGTATATATACTGGTGGGTGTTTGGAATGTGAAGAGACAAATTTTTCATAACAGAGTTGGCTGGCAGCTTGGCCTCGCGGCTTGACTAAGTCGCGAGTTCAAGCCGCGAGCAAACTAAAAGGCCAGTCTGGAATTTTTTGTCCTGTAGTGCAATAGCTGGCACGACGGTTCATATTCTGGCAGCTTTCCAGTCGCGAGCCACCCGCGAGATCCAGTCGCAAGTTTTCCTCTGCACGTTTCTCTCGTGTGCAACATCTAGCGGCTTGCCAGTCACGAGACACCAGCGAGGTCCAGTCGCGAGTCTCTGTTCTGCAGTACAGTCTTGAGCAATTCTTCACACTCTCTCACAAACTACCCTTACATGATTCCCACTTAAATACAAGGTTTCTAAATGCTGAAATACAAGCAAATTGGCAAGGAATAAAGCCATCAAAATGGTTGATAAAATTCAACCTTACATACTTTCCAAGTGAAAAAACGTGAGGTTTTTAGTCCATTAAGACTGAGCTATGATCATCTTTTTGTACATCCAAAACGATGCCTTGCATATTGTTCAATATTTCCCCCGGAATATGAATTTGAGAAAAAGAAGCTAGTCCATTTACGAATGGCAGAAGGTTTTTTGCAACTTCCTGGAGAAAATCGAAGCATGGAAGTGGTTGGTGATGAATACTTTTGTGAATTATTATTGAGGTCTTTTCTTCAACGATGAAATGGCAATAAATCATGTTTCATGATGCACGATCTTATGAATCACTTAGCCGCTCTTGTTTCTAGGAAATTTTGCTTTAGATTGGAGTATGATGATACCTCAGGCATGAATGCATGGACTCGGCATTTGTCACTTTTTAGATGCAAATATGATTGCCCAATGATATTTGAGGCCATAGATAAAGCCAAGTTTATAAGAACCTTTTTGTCACTGGATCATGAATCAAGTCATTTTAGCAGTATTAAGCTAAAAAATTTGTTTTCCAAATTGCAATTCTTGCGAGTGCTTTCTTTATCTCACTATCATATTACCGAGCTACCTATTTCAATCAACAAGTTGAAACATCTACGGTATATGGATCTCTCTCACACTACAATCAAGATTTTACCAGAATCATTATGTGCTCTATACAATTTACAAACATTGATATTGTCAAATTGTCACTATCTTACTAAATTGCCAAAAAACATATGGAAGCTTATAAACTTGCGTCATCTTGATATTATTGGAACTGACTTAAATGAGATGCCAAAAGAAATTATTAGATTAGGAAGTCTTCAAACACTTTCTAACTTTGTTGTTAGCAAAAAAAGTGGCTCAACAGTTAGAGAGTTGGGGGGGTTTTGTATCTTCATGGAACAAGTCGAATTTCGAAGTTGCAGAATACGATCTCTTTAAAGACGTAGCTGAGGCAAGCATGGTAGAGAAGACACAACTAGATGAGATATTGTTGGAATGGAGTGGAGACACTGTTGATCCCAAAAATGATAGAGATGTGCTTGAACAGCCTATGCCTCATACAAATTTGAAGATGCTGAGCATTAGTTTCTACTGTGGTATGAGATTTCCAAGTTGGTTAGGGGATTTTTCATTCTCTAGCATGGTTTTCCTACGCCTAAGCAGATGCAAGAATTGCTTATACTTGCCATCACTCGGACAGCTACCAGCTCTAAAACTACTCATTATTGAACAGATGGATGGAGTAAAGAGGGTAGGTCCTGAATTCAGTAGGATGGATAAGCCATTTCAATCTTTGGAAACTCTAACATTTGAGGGGATGTTGGAATGGGAAGAATGGGTTTCATCTGATGTAGAAGGTGGAGAATTCCCTTGCCTGCAAGGGCTTTCTATATGAAGATGCCCCAAGCTAAGGGAGAAATTACCCAAGCAATTTCGTTCAATAGTAAAAGTTGAGATCTCTAAATCTCAAGAACTTGTTACTACACTTATGACACAGGCCTCAATTATCTGAAGGCTTTTACCTTATCAAGATAAGGCTATGTTCATAAGTGATGATAAAGTTGTTTCATTCTCTAAGCAAATGACCATCTTTACATCTGAAGGTGTTGTAGAATCCTCATTGCCCATGACTAAAGTTGCTACAGAATGCCCCGTGACTCAGACTCCAAATATTAGAGATGAAGCTAATTTTCCAGCCAAACCCTCGTACAACCAAGATGGAATGCAAGGCCTCTCCTTTTTTGAAAGCATGAAAGTTTCAAAAATATCACAACTATTGGAATTTCCATTGGGGCTGTAAAACCTCAAAATTGAAGGATGTGATACTCTGGAATTCATACCTAGAGAAGTGATTGACAGAATATCTTCTCTCCGACATTTGTATATCATTAATTGTTGTTCTCTCAAGTCCTTTCGAGGCCATCGACCTGCTTCCTTAAAAAGTCTTTATATCCAAAACTGCAAGGAATTTAAGTTTCTCCCACCTACAGAGAAAATAGACCAGTATGAAGAACTTGAATATTTGTGCATAGGTAATAGTTTTGATTCCCTGATATCCCTCCCATTAAGCTTCTTTCCAAATCTTAGAAAACTTTCTATCTGGGATTGTGCAAATCTGGAATCCCTTTCAATGCTAGAGGAAATTCAGGTTAGCCCCACATCTCTTGAGGCCTTGGAGATTAGGGATTGCCCTAAGCTAGTGTCTTTTCCAAAAGGAGGATTTCCTACCCCAAAACTGACATCCATTTGGTTCTCCAATTGCAAGAATCTCAAGGAACTTCCTCATCAATTGCACACACTTAATTCTCTACATTCAATCTTTATAAATAATTGTCCAAAACTTGTATCACTTTCAGAAGCAGGTTTGCCTTCAAAACTATGTTTACTCAGTATCTCTTTCTGCAACAAACTCATGCTTGGGAATGAGTGGGGTTTGCAAAAGCTTGCATGTCTTAGTCGGTTGGAGATCGAAGGCGGATGTAAAAACGTGGTGTCATTTCCATAAGAGAATTTACTACCCAACAGTCTCAAATCTCTATGCATCAGCAGACTTTTGAATCTCAAAAATCTGAACTACAAGGGGCTTCAACATCTTTCTAGTCTCAAAACATTGGAGATTAGTTGTTGTAACAAACTCCCTTACCAGAAGAGGGTCTTCCATCCTCCCTGTCTTTCCTCTGCATCAAAGAATGCTCTTTGTTGAAATCAAAACTCCAAAATAAGACTAGAAATGATTAGTCCAATATAGCTCACATCACTCGCACAGAAATTGATGAGGAAGTAATCTCATAAGCAAGATAGCAATTGCTCAAGTTTCTAGATTAAGTTCATCTGCATTTATTCATGTTGCTGTGTTTCGAGATTAGTCAATAATACATTGTTACAGGCTTTAAACTCTAATTTTTTGTGAACATGTTTGAAGAATTTATTACTATTTCTAAGGATTAAGTGCCTTCAGATCAAAGCTGTATTCTTATATGGGGGAATTATACGGTTAGAAGAAAGCTAACAATGTGGGGTGGATTTCTTTGAACAACTGGTTTATGCTATATCTTGGAATTGAAAGATGCACATATAAATAAGTTTTTTTTTTCTTAATGGGAATACATGTATATAAGTTTGTGGTATATCTTAGAATTGAAGAACTAGTTTTTCATATAATTTTCACAAACACTAAAAAATAATTTTCACAATATTTTCATATACGCAATCAAACACAGTAGAATGAAAACGTTTTACTGGGCTTATTAGTTAATTAAGATGCTACTTTTTGTGATTCAATAAATGACTTTCTTATACTCTTACGGAGACAAATTCACATGATTAAATGTGTGTTCCTTCACTTTCTTTTAAACAATTTTTCAATCTGTTTCGTAATAAAAAATATATAATAAAAAAAAACATTTTTTCAGTCTCTGTCGTCAACGTCACACATGAACCAAGTTCACGTAGCCCATTTAAAGTAATTGGGTCACGAAAAAATTCATTATGGTCCAATCAGCCTGTAACCCAAGTAGCCAATTTCAACATATATGTCTTGGGCCTAGTCACAGCAAGAACCCACTTGTAGCCCAGATCAGCAAGCCCAAGTTGTTGTTACGATTATTATTAATTTTTTTTAAGTAAGAGTAATGCTACAGCCACAAACTATTTTACAAGATTTTTACAAATTTTTGATGTAGCTAACTTCTTATTGGTTTTTATTTAGGCCTACCATTAATATCTTTTTTTCATTTACCAATAACTACTTACCACATCGGCAGTTTGTAAAAACTTTTGTTAAAACATTTGTATCTCTAGCATTACTCTTCTAGTAAACATTTACTCTTCTAGTAAACATATTGTAGGTATCTGTTTCACGTCATGAGTCATGAGTCATGCACGTCTTCATTGGATTTTCCTTTTGTTCTTAAAATACATGTAGTAGAGCAATGCTCAACTCATTGGTAGCACCATGCATGTCATAAGTTGTGCCATGGCCATGCCATGAGCTATGTGTGCGAGCGCAAAACTTGTGTAAGAGTGTGGTGTAGTCCTATTTTTTCATATCATATGGCTGCTACAAAATTATTTCTATAATATCTGAAAGTTCACTTAATGTATAAAGTACTAGTGAAGGTTTAGACCCCCAATTTCAAAAATACCAACACAAGCTTATATTCAAACAATTGATGTGCAAAATAATAAATTTAAGCAATACCCAAATTGGTAACACACTCTAAACCATAATTAATCATAAACACAACAGCAATTAAAAGGTAAAGAGTAGGGAAGAGAGATGTAAACATAAATATAATATCGGCACGTGTTATCGAAGAGGAAACCGAAGAACTCAGCGAAAAACCTCTCTGCCGCCCTCCAAACAGTAGAAATCAAGCCACTAGAAAATTAGTTGGGATACATGAATAGCAATAGACTCTCTAAACCTAATCTACCCGATGCGCCTAAGCCCTCCAAGCTTCTTGCTCCAACAAGGTTAAGCCTAACCATGTCTTCTCTAGCTTTTCGGATGCCGCAATAAGCTCCATATTGCATCTGCCATCCTTAGCATCTTCCAATGCTTCCCAAGCTCCAAAAACACTCTCAATACTTTGAATGAGTGTGGGTAGTGTTTGGGTACAAATCTCCTCTCAATGGGTATAACAATGGGAGAAGGAAGGAGAAGAGACTACAAAGATTTCTCTCTAAGAATGAGTAGCTCTCTCTCTAATAAGGTGGGTGTGTTGTAGAAACTTCTCTTAGGGTTTTTTCTCTCAATAGGCTCTTTACTATTTCTGTGGGTAATGAGGGTATAGATAGTATAAGTGATGGGCAAATAGGTCTGAAAATTCAAATAGTGTGTAAAACACCAATGAACGTTTAGACCCCCAAAAACAAAATTACCAACACAAGCTTATTATCAAACAGTATATGTGCGGAATATGAAATATAAGCTATACCCAAAATGGTAACACACTCTAAACCATAATTAATCACAACCACAACAGCAATTTAAAGGTAAAGAGTAAGAGAAGAGAGATGCGAACACAAAGATAACACGGCGATGTATTATCAAAGAGGAAACCGAAGTACTCGGCGAAAAACCTTTCTGCCGCCCTCCAAGCAGTCAATAGTCCACTAGAGAATAAAGTTGGGATACATGAATAGTAAAAGACCCTCCAAGCCTAATCTACCCAGTGCACCTAAGCCCTCCAAGCTTTTTGCTTCAATAGGATTACGCTGAACCTTGTCTTCTCTAGCTTACCAAATCCCGCAATCACCCATTGTATCAACCAAAATGAATTGGTCCCTTTTGAACTGCTTCCCAAGTACCAAAATACCTCCTCACTGATACGTGTATGGTAAGATAAGGATTTGGTTGATGTACCTCTTAAGGATATTTCAATGGAAAGGGTGAGGGTAGAGGAATTTGGAGAATCAAAGGATGAAAATTGTGGATGAATTAATCTTGTTTTTCTCTAAGGTTTCTCTCTCAAAATTCTCTCTGGAAGCTCTCAACATTTTGTGGGTATAAGGGTATTTATAGTGGTGTGTATGAGGAATGCGGAAGTCATGTTTCAACCAAACAGGGCATTCTGGTGACTCAGCCTTGCGACTAGAACAAGTCACAAATTTGAGTCGCGAGCTAACTGCCTGGTCAAACTGAAAGTTTTGTCCTATAGTGCTCCAGCTGGCGTGACCCTTTAAAACCTTCCAACATACTTCACACGTGTGCCATTCTGGCGACTTGCCAGTCGCAAGCCAGTCACGAAATCTAGTCACGAGACTCCCTTGAATTGCACACTTTCAAGATTTCTTCACACTCTCTCACACACTACCCTTACATAATTCCCACCTAAATACAAGGTATCTAATTGCTAAATTACAAGAAAATTTGGCACAGAATAAAGCCAACATATGATTGAATAAATTCAACCTTACAATCTCCCCCTTTGGCTATTCCGTGACAAAACTCTAAAACAGACTCTAGATTTAACATGTGAATTGGGAACAGTTGCCAAAACTCACTCACACCTAACTCTAGAAACTATGATGCTCTTGAACCATACGAACAAGTGTTTCCTAAAAACAACAACACAAGATGATCATTGTAAGCAAAAATCTTGAAATGCATATGGAGCAAGCACAATGCAATCAAGCAATAAAGATTAGAGCAATAAAGCATAGCTTGACCAAACATGTACAATCACTATAAATAGTGACTGTAAGGACATATGTGATTCACTTGTCAAGAACATATGTCACTACTTTTTGTAATTGGCTAATCCTTTGACAAAACACACTTTACTTGTATTTGGGTAGATCTTGGATGTTTAATACTTCAAGAAACTCTGTTTCAAGATAAAGTGTTGAAGCCTTGTAAGTCTGTCTAAGATTCAAGCCTGAAAAGTGCTTGTCATTAAAGCTCGACAGCTAGCCATCTATCGAGCTTGACTATTCCATCCCCGTGGCTCGACAGCAGCTCGACAGATAGGGTATCTGTCGAGGTTTATAAAAAACAGAATTTCAGATCTGTTTTGACTCTAATCTATGTTTATGTGTTTGGGCTTTCTTTTCTCACAACCCTAGACATATAAAAGGATTATTTTAAGGGCCATCAAAGTAGTACACAATTGTACAAGTGTTGAGTAAAGTTTGTTCAAGCAAATTGTGACTGGAGACAAAGTTTGCCCTAGTTCATCCTTCTTGTGAAGAAGTTGTTGTGTATGTTCACTATAGGGTTTCGTAACCAAGCATCTTCTTGATCTTCA
This sequence comes from Lithocarpus polystachyus, assembly GCA_033629205.1. Taxonomy (NCBI): domain Eukaryota; kingdom Viridiplantae; phylum Streptophyta; class Magnoliopsida; order Fagales; family Fagaceae; genus Lithocarpus; species Lithocarpus polystachyus. Next base: position 11,869,839 of record CM066165.1, read on the forward strand.
TCGTGTGATGAACTGAAGAACTTTGCAGCCAACAACCTTCTCTAGTTGGTGAATCATGTCGTGTACTGGGATCCGCGCAATTTGTTAGTCACATACTGGGAGTCGTGCATCAAAAGCAGAGATTGTCACTATAAAAGGGTATTGGGGTAAGGGTTCAACTGTAGGTTGGTATAAGGTACTGGGATTCCTTTACTTGTAACTGCTTGTTGTGATAATAGTGGATTCTCGGGAGTGGTGACCTGAAAATCACTCGGTGGGGTTTTTGCCGTGTAAGTTTTCCCCATTCATAAACAAATCACCGTGTCATTTAATTTCTGCTGCATACTTTAGTTAATTGGTGATTTTTTTGTGCTACCACGCATTTGCATGTTAATTTGATTAATTAATTAACTTGGCTAATTAATCAATAAATTCATCACAATAGGTCAATAAGTTTTTTTTTTTTGTTTGCCTACCAAGTGGTATAAGAGCAGCCACACTCTAATTAGTTTTAATCTTTGCTGTGTTGATCTATTGACCCCTGTTGTCATGGCTGTAACCATCTTGAAGAGATCTTTGCTTTCAAATACATCTTGATTTTCTAATCTCTATTTGTTTAAGTGCCTCAGAAAATGCATGTCTAAAAGTTATTTGAGTTCTCTTATGATGACTATTGGAAAAGATCTCAATTTGACTAAGAAGAAACTAGACTGTCTGAGTATGAGAATGTGCAAAGGAGTTCGTCTGAGAAAAGTGAAAATTAAAGGCTAGGCTTGTAAAAGGTAAATGAAAGAAAGCACCATTCCCACTGATCTGTCATCTAAGCACGAAGTGTGTTTTATGATGAAGTCCGCATTTAAAGTTATGGACACGTGTTTGTGGTACCTTGACAACGGTTGCTCAAGACACATGACTAGAGACCAATCTCTCTTCAAGTTTTTCGAGTCTAAGAAAGGTGGCAATGTCACTTTTGGTAATGGGAGCAAGTCACAGATTAAAAGGAAGGGAATTATCTCTCTACCTGGACTGTTGGACATTGCAAATGTTCTATATGTATAAGGTCTGAAGGTGAACTTGCTGAGTATAAGTCAGATATGTGATCAAGACTTCGTGGTGCTATTCTCCAAGGGAAAGTGTCTTGTCATAGATGAATCTGGAAAGAAACTCATAAGTGGTGTTCGCACTCTAGACAACTATTATGGATTAGTTCTTGATGCTGATATTGTGTGCAATAGCATTTGCTTGCCAAATGAAGATCTATCACATCAACGGATGGGAAATGCTAGTTACAAACATTTTTCTATTGTATCTAAGCATGAATTAGTTTTAGGGATACCAAAGCTTAGTAGAATGAGCAATGTGGTGTGTGGACCATGTCAGCTTGGAAAACAAACGAAAGCTAAGCATCCGGGCACTCAGACTTTAGCTTCATCTAGACCATTGGAACTTCTACATCTGGATCTTATGGGTCCAACTAGAACCGAGTCTCTTGGTGGTAAGAGATACATTATGGTTGTGGTAGATGACTTCACTAGGTACACTTAGGTCATTCTCGTACGATCCAAGTCTAATGCTCCTGAGCACATTAAAGCCTTGTACACAAGACTGCAGAATGAAAAGAGCCTGAAAATTAATCGAATGAAAAGTGACCATGGTAAAGAATTTGAGAACTCGAATATGGGGTCCTTTTGCACAAGATCAAGTATATCTCAAGAATTCTCTGCTCCTATTACTCCTCAACAGAATGGTGTAGGAGAAAGAAAGAACAGGGTTATTCAGGAGATGGCAAGAGCCATGTTGCACAATAAGAATGTGGCTAGAAACTTGTGGGGAGAAGCCGTTAACACTGCATGTTATACAGATAATAAGGTCTATTTCAGACCCAGTACGAAGAGGACTCATATGAGTTATGGAAAGGAAGGAAGCTGAACGTGAAGTATTTTAGAATCTTTGGAAATACTTGTTTCATCCTTAAAGATAGAGAGAATGTGGGAAAGTTTGACTCCTGAAGCGATGAAGGAATATTTCTGGGCTACTCCTCCACAAGCAAGGCTTATCAGGTATACAACAAAAGAACTATGAAGGTAATGGAGACAGTAAATGTTATTATTGATGAGTCTTCAAATTCCGGTTCTGAAAAAGGTATTGAGGAATTCCCCAAAGAAATTCTTCCTCCTGAGCCTAAGGAAGTTCAAGAAATTGTTGAACAAGAACCTGCATCTCCAAGTACTCCAGGTACTCCCAGTGTTGTGGAAGATTCTGTAGATATACCCACTTCACCAGATTCTGAATCCCATGAAGAGAAAGGACCTTCCTCCAGGATTAAGGTAAATTATCCTCCAGAAGTCATTGTGGGAAACATGAATGAACTCACATTAAGGAAACGTACAGTTGATAAATGTGTTGCTAACTTTGTGTCTTATTCTTGTTATTTGTCATAGGTTGAACCCACTAAAGTTGAGGAAGCTCTTCAGGATGAAAGTTGGGTTAAAGCAATGCATGATGAACTGCTTCAATTTCAGAGGAATGATGTCTGGACCTTAGTTCCTAGACCAGAGGGTGAGCACTTTATCGGCACAAAGTGGATACTCCGCAATAAGACTGATGAGGAAGGTAATGTGATCCGTAACAAGGCTCGTCTTGTAGCTCAAGGATACTCACAAATGGAAGGAGTATACTATGATGAATCTTTTGCCCAGTTGCCCGTATAGAGTCCATCAGAATTCTCCTTGCCTTTGCATACTACTTAAAGTTCAAGCTTTATCAGATGGATGTAAAGACTGCCTTCTTGAATGGACTACTTAAAGAAGATGTCTATGTGGCTCAACTGAAAGGATTCATTGATCCACACTTTCTAGATCATGTGTTGTACCTCAAAAAGGCACTTTATGGGTTGAAGCAAGCACCTAAAGCTTGGTATGATCGACTCACACAATACTTGGTGTCACATGAGTTCACAAGAGGAAAGGCTGATTAGACTCTCTTCATCAAGAGGGAAGATGGCAAGCTGATAGTTGCTCAAGTCTATGTTGACGACATCATCTTTGGATCAACTAAGGATGAACTCGCTCATGGCTTCTCAAAACTCATGCAAGCCGAGTTCGAGATGAGCATGATTAGAGAGCTGACTCATTCCTTGGATTGCAGATTTGTCAACAAGATTCAGGTATATTTCTATCTCAATATAAATATGCTAAGAATCTTGCGAAAAAGTTTGGTTTAGAATCTGCTAGTTCTGTCAGAACCCCTATGAGCCCAAATGTCAAACTCACAGTTGGCTTGTTACGTAAAAGTGTAGACTCATCTCTATATAGAAGCAGGATAGGTAGTCTTCTTTACCTTACTGCTAATAGACCCAACATTAGTTACAGTGTTGGAATATGTGCTAGATATCAGGCCAATCCCAAAGAGTCTCATATGACTACTTTGAAAAGAATCATAAAGTATGTCAAAACCATTACTAATTTTGGTGTGTGGTACAACAAGGACACAAATGATGTCCTAGATGGGTACTCTGACGCTGATTGGGCTGGGAATGCTGATGATAGAAAGAGTACATCGGGGGGCTGTTTTTATGTGGGTAATAACCTTGTCTCCTGGATGAGAAAAAAGCAGAATTTCATCTCATTATCCACTGCAGAAACTGAGTACATTACTACCGGTAGCTGTCGCACCCAACTCTTATGGTTCGAGAATGTTTACCTTTTCTCCAAACCTCTTGACAGCAAACGCTTTGAATTCCTTTGTCAAAACATTGGTGTTATCTCCATGGATTGATTTCCTTCTCTTCTCCTTCTTCCTCATGCATTTGCATCTAGTTTTATGCATTGCTTTGTTTTGTTTAACATGTTTTTGTTTGGTTAGTTTTCAGTTTTGTTTTATTTTGTTTTTCATATAAAATAATAAAAAATTTTGAAAAATACGAAAAAAGTGTGTGTTTGTATACATTGGTACTTGTGTACTTTGAATGGCCATTGAAACAAAGTTTTCTAAACTTTGTATCTTTTGTAGCTTAGATGAGCATCTTTATGCTCAACTAAGCAAGTGAGCTTTGTGGTTCATGTTTGTGATGAGTAAGATTAAGTAATCTCTTATACTTAGCGCTCATATCACTCTTTTTGACGGATAGGACTAGAAAATCCTAAGAGAAAGGCATAAATAACCATCTCACCACTGTTGCCTGCCAATCATAAAATGACATCTGTATGCTTCGGCATAGCAAAAGTGCAATGCCAATGACATCTGCATGCTTCGGCATAGCAAAAGTGCAATGTCAAATGCTTAACATCATTGGGTATTTCTTTTCTCTCTTATATATGCCCATGCATGGCTTGCTTAAAAAGAGAAATATGCAAAGAAAAATCAAAAGCAAAAAGATAAAAAATGCTTTTAAATATGATTGCAAGCGTGTATTCTAGGAGATGTGGGAGTTATAGGATGTACCTCAAAGGTGATAGTTCCCATCAAACAATTATGATTGTGTGTGAGTTAAAGTGATTTTCTCATATCTCAAATCGTCATAACATGTTGACACATTTGCAATCTTGCGATGTTTTTCACACACAACACGCAATATTCTTTGCTACTCTTGATACATGTGCAGGTATAATGTGATTTTGCCATCACAAGGTTTACATGTGTTAATGCTTGCTTACTAAACTGTCTTGATTTGTTTTTGAAATATAAAATCGATTAGACTTGTTTAGTGTGTGTGTGTGTGTGTGTGTGTGTGTTTTATGAGCAATGTGTTTAAAATTGTTGTTGAGAGATAATTTTGAGAACTTAAAATATTGCTTGGATTCTTGGTTAAGTTGCATGTTTGATTGCATTCATATCTATGCTTTTCCCTTCTTAAAAAACTGTTTTTAAGCAATCTTGACAGCTCCTCGACAGCTCCTCGACACTTGGATATCTTTCGAGATTTTAAGCTGTTTCTTTTCGCAATCTTGGCACCTCTCGATAGCTAGGTCGATCAATCGAGAAATCTCATGTCCCCTCGATAGCTTCTCGATATCTTCTCGATCCATCGAGCTTATGTTGTGGACACCCCTAGATGCAATTACCTTGTGTTGTTGCATTGGTTGAGTGTTGGACATGCAAATGATACTTTGCATTGTGCTTATTAGTTTACATGTCCGGACGTTCATTCCATGTGTGAATGAGCATTGTGATCACTATTTATAGTGATTGTTTATTTTTTGGTCAAGCCTTGTTTTATTGCTTCATATGCAATACAAGTTTTTCTGCATACAATGATCTTATTGTGTGGCTGCTTTTCAAGAGATACTTGTACTTATGATTCAAGAGCTTCACAGATTCTAGAGTTAGGTGTGAGTGAGTTTTGTTCAACTGTTTTCAACTCACGCGTTAAGTCTAGAGTTTGTTGTAGGGTTTTGTCATGGAATAGCCAAAGGGGGAGATTGTAAGGTTGAATTTTACCAACCATTTTGTTGGCTTTATTCCGTGCCAATTTGTTTGTAATTCAGCTCTTAGAAACCCTGTATTTTAGGTGGGAATCATGTAAAAGTAGTGTGTGAGAGAGTGTGAAGATATGCTCAAGATTGTATAGCAGAACAAGGACTCGCAACTGGATCTCGCTGGTGTCTTGCGACTGTCAAGCCGCCAGAAGTTGCACACAAGTGAAGCATGCAGAGCAGAACTCGCGACTAGTCTTGCTGGTAGCTCGTGACTGGCAAGCCGCCAGAAACTGAACCGTCGTGCCAGCTGGTACACTACAGGAGAAAAATTCCAATTTAGCAGGTCAGTTGGTTCGCAGCTTAAACTCACGACTCAGTCAAGCCGCGAGGCCAAGCCGCCAAACAACTCTGTTTTGGAAAAACTAACTCTTCGCATTCCTTTCTCACCCCAGTATATATACCCCTTATACCCTCGAAATGTAAAGAGCTTCCAGAGAGAATTTTGAGAGAGAAACCCTAGAGAAAAACAAGATTGACTCATCCAAAATCTTTATCTTGTGACTCTTCAAATTCCTCTACTCTCATCCTCTCCATTGTAGATCCTTGAGAGGTACTTTAGCCAAATCCTTTTCTCACCACACCCACAACTGTGAGAAGGTTATTTGGTGCTTTGGGAAGCAATTAGGAAGGAACCAATTCTTATTGGTTGATGCTATGGACTAGTAGCGGGATCTAGGAAGCTAAAGAAGAAATAGGTTCGACGTAACCTCGTTGGAGCAAGAAGCTTGGAGGGCTTAGGTACACTGGGTAGATTAGGCTTGGAGGATCTATTGCTGTCCTTGTATCCCAACTACATTCTTTAGTGGATCATTTGACCGCTTGGAGGGCGGCGGAGAGGTTTTTCGCCGAGGTCTTCGGTTTCCTCTTCGATAACACATCGAGTGTTGTCCTTGTGTTTGCATCTCTCTTCCCTTTTATCTTTGTCATTTAATTTCTGTTATGGATGTGATTTTATTTGAATTAGATTGCTTATCAATTCTCTTTAAGCTTTAGTTCATCTTCCGCACGTTTATCGTTTGTTTTAAAGCTTGAATTGGTATTTTGTAAATTGGGGGTCTAAACGTTCATAGTGTTTTATACTCTATTTGAACTTTCATATTCTTTCTATTATAGATGTCTATAGGGATACGACAACCTGTGATAAGCTCATCTTCCCTTCAGCTATCACGCGGATTTTGTGCCATTTTTCTGTTTCTTTTCCCTCTTCTGACCACTTCTCCGTTATGTGTGCCATTAATGCTGCTACCGTTAAACGGAGCGAGGCCCAGTTTCGATCGAGGCGGTCCAATTCGACAGCTCCTCCCACTCCTTCAGCTCCATACACCTCCGCACCCTCTACTTCAGCGGGAGGTATGACTCTGGACGCTATCATGGCGTAGCTTCAGCGCATGGATGCTCGCCTTAACAGTCTCACTAATGAGTTGTGTCAGGTGAACACCTGTGTTGGCCATATTGCTAGACGGCAAGCTCGCCTTGGTGGCTTTGTGGAGTCTCCCTTTCACCCTCCTGAGGCATCCACAACATCCGAGGACGACGACTTCGACGATGATGCAGATGATGGAGATGGAGATGTTAGCTCTTCCAGCTCTGACGAGATGTCTACTTGACACTCTTACCCTTTGTCACCCGTGACAAAAAAAGGGAGTAGTTTTGGATATGAGAGTAGTCATAGTTAAGGGGAGGGTTAGTATAGGAGATTTTTGTTAGGTGGAGAGTGCACATTGAGGGATGTAGTGAGGATATGATGTATCTTTCTTTTCTTTCTATTTTAGATACATTGTTCATGTACCTTAGGTCTTGTGACCATTATTGACATACATTGTACTTATTCTCTTTATATGTTGATGTATGTTTTCTTTCACTTATCCTTACATGTGTTGTTTCTTTTCTCTCTTTATGCACATGCTTCTTATTACCTTGTATGCAGGGACGGAACCAGGATTCAAACCTAGGGGGGGCCAAAGTTCTTTGTTCAAAGATTTAAAAAAATTAAAATATCAATACTAGAGGCTGACAAAATTGCATTATTAGCATTAATTTATTAATTATTCTTTGAATTTTTTCTTTTGAAAAAAAATTTAATAATAGGATTTTATAATCAAGAATTTTGCAAGTCAATTGGCACGTCTAAATATTTTCAGGGTCTAACTAATGTTTGGATGAAGCGATCAATATGTGGCATAAGAGTTGTCTCTATAGCTATAAGGGTGGAGTCATTTGAGAGGGGCATAGAGCTCTCAAGTGAGAGGGAGAAATTGGGTAAAGCTTATTGGGTTTTTGTGAATTTTTTTGCTAGGATTTGTAATTGATTTGTTGTTATTATTTTTGCTTAAACCAGATTTATGATTTGTCCAAAGATTTTCATATACTTTGGATATGTGCATTTTTTTATAGATTTCTTTTGTTATCTATTTGTTGAATTTCTTGGGTCAGTTTGTAAATTTTTTGAAAAATGGGAGCCAAGTATATAAATTTAAGAGATAGAATTAAAATTCTTTTTTGTTAATATTCATACTAGTATATACTTTTTCAAAGAGAGAGGGGGGGGGGGGGGGGAGGCAATGGCCCCCCTCTGCCCTTGAATAGTTCCGTCCCTACTTGTATGCAATCTATAATTTCTACTTCACACAAAGATTCCTTGATGTGTTTTGTTTAAAAGTGTTTCAGAAATACAGGTTGTCAAAGTCTACTTGCCATAAACTCTCTTCTTGCAAAGTTTTTCAAGAGTTTGTGTTAGGATAGATTTTATTGTATTCAACAAGTAAGTATGAGTTGAGTGACTTATGACTTCTCTCATATGTTCATTTGTTTGTTGTGGTTTTGTCACGGATTGCCAAAGGGGGAGATTGTGATTCACTTGTTAGGAACATATGTCACTACTTTTTGTAATTGGCTAATTCTTTGACAAAACACACTTTCCTTATATTTGGGTAGATCTAGAATGTGTTTAATACTTCAAGAAACTCTGTTTCAAGATCAAGTGTTGAGGCCATGCAAGTCTGTCCAAGATTCAAGTCTAAAAAGTGTCTGTCATTAAAACTCGACAGCTAGCCATCTATCAAGCTTGAAGAGCTGTTCCAGCCCCGTGGCTCGACAGCAGCTCGACAAATAGGGTATCTGTCGAGGTTTATGAAAAACAGAATTTCGGATCTGTTTTGACTCTAATCCGTGTTTATGTGTTTGAGCTTTCTTTTCTCACAACCCTAAACATATAAAAGGATTATTTTAAGGGCCGTTAAAGTAGTACACAATTGTACAAGTGTTGAGCAAAGTTTGTTCAAGCAAATTGTGACTGGAGACAGAGTTTGCCCTAGTTTATCCTTCTTGTGAAGAAGTTGTTATGTATGTGCACCGTAGGGTTTTGTAACCAAGCATCTTCTTGATCTTCATCGTGTGATGAACTAAAGAACTTTGCAACCAACAACCTTTTCTAATTGGTGAATCAAGTCGCGTACTGGGATCTACGCAATTGGTTAGTCATGTACTGGGAGCCGTGCATCAAAAGAAGAGATTGTCACTACAGAACAAGTCCGATTGGGTATTGGGGTAAGGGTTCAACTGTGGGTTAGTATAAGGTACTAGGATTCCTTAACTTGTAACCGCTTGTTGTGATAGTAGTGGATTCTCGGGAGTGGTGACCTTAAAATCACTCGGTGGGGTTTTTGCCGTGTAGGTTTTCCCCATTCGTAAACAAATCACTGTGTCATTTAATTTCCGCTGCATACTTTAGTTAATTGGTAATTTTTTTGTGCTACCACGCGTTTGCATGTTAATTTGATTAATTAATTCACTTGGCTAATTAATCAATAAATTCATCACAAGGTATCAATACTTTTTTTTTTTGGGCCTATCAGTGACCACAATGATCATTCACACAAGGAATGAACATCCGGACATGCAAGCTAATAAGCTCAATGCAAGGTATCATTTGCATGTCCAACACTCAACCGATACAAAAACTCAAGGTAATTGCATCAAGGATATAAAATCCAACAAGGGTACAATGCTCTTTCTCTTTTTAAACAGCTAAACATTGTTTAAACTGCTAAACATAATCATGAACTATGAGCAAAGCAAAAACATAGTTAATATAATACAATGCTCTTTCTCTCTTTCTCCCCCTATCATATCACTCCCCCTATCATGAATCATAGAAGCGGTAATGAACTTGGAACATATATACTTGTAACCTGAAACACTTGCACAAAACATATTAGACCCTCAAGGTAAAATCATAGAAGCTGTGATAAACTTGGAACATATATACCTGTAACCTGGAACACTTGCACAAAACATATTAGACCCTCAAGGTAAAGCAAGTAATAAAAGGACAAATATAATGTAACAAGTAAATTGTGATCAAGTAAATATGATGTAAAATATATGAGCAACTTGACCATACACCAAAACAGTCATAAAGAAATGACTACAATGATCACAAAGCAAAGCAAATAATCAATCGAACATGCATTCAATAAAGCATAATAGCATAAGGATGTATGCATGTCCAACATACAAACACGATACAATGAGAACAACAAAGCATAGATACTAAACATAACTCAAAGCACCATAAAGCAAACAAGAAAACAAACATAAAGAGACGCAAACAAAACAAAGTTTTCTTATTAACACAATGTCTTCTTCTCCTTGGTATATGCATCTCCCCTATTGAATATCTCTCCCCCTACAAATGTGCACAAGAAATTGAATTTCTCCCTCTAAAAATATGCACAAGAGTCATATAGAAATGACAAAACTCTCCAGTATACTACTCTAGAGTATACTCTCCCCCTTTTTGACATGAATAGACAAAGGGTCAAGAAGAAATGAAGGCAACAGATGAGGGTATGAGCAATAAGAATGATGCATGAGGGGTGCAAGATGAATAAGAAATGAAGCTCAAATAAAAGACAAAACAAAATGCTACAAAGCATAACATAAACATGACATGCTAGGATGAAGAAACAAGGTATATACCAATGCATGACAAGGGTAGCAAAGGTGTGTGTAAGAGGTGGCTATGTGCAATGCATAACCAAAGCATTGAAAATGCACATGTGGGGCAAGGTGTGTTAAATACACAACCAATGAATCAAACATGATCCTAGTGAGAAAACATGAAAAACCCCAAAGTTTGGTACTCATCGAAGTCCAAACAAGTGAGAAAATGCCTAAGAGGCATTTTATCAAACACCAAGCGTGCACACTATGAACAACAATGTGAAACAACGCATGTTCTTTTTGCCACAAAGGGCCAACATCCAAAGCAAGTCATCAAAAGAAACTAATCCCATACAAAAATTTGACAAAAAAATAAGTTTTCCCAACCCCTATGATAAAAATCCCAACCAAGAGCACAAAACTTATCAATGAAAAGAGTTTAAAATTACCTTAAAGATGTTAATGGAATGAAAAACCATTCAAATTGATTAGGTTTTGATGTAAAAATATTGAGAAAGGGGTTTAAGAGAGGATGGGAGAAGTTTAAAACAGTTTTTCCATGAAAAACACTTTAAAAAGCTATTTCTGGGCATTTCGCGACTGGACTAGTTGCGAGATGAGTCGCGAAAACAATTTTCATGAAATTTTCTAAGTCTTTTTTGCAACTTGAGTGCTCACTCACAAGTGAGTCGCGAGTGAGTCACGAACCTCTCTGCCAGAGAACCAAAAAATGCAAGGAAAATGCATTTTTTCAGTTTTGCGACTCGCAAATGAGTCGTGAAAAACTCTGACACCTATTTTTCAACACAAAACATGTTTAAACAATGAAAAACAAAGTAAGCACTAAACATGAACACAAAGAGTGATAAAAATCACTTCCAAATACATATAAATTGATCAAAAATCTTTTTGGTTTGATCCATATATAGTTGAACACGCACACACAACACATTTAAACAAGCGCAATCAAGTACAATCGAACAAATGAATAAGACATTCATTGAACATTAGGCATGTGTGTTGTGTGTGTGTGTATTAAATGTGGAATAGTCCTTAATCTAGAATGAAGTTTCAATGATCAATTCAGTCAAGTCATACACAACTAATACTAAGTCAAGTGGTCTATCTCAATTATAGAAACTAGTGTATGACTCGCACAATGTGCGGGCTAGTTAGTTTTATTTATTTATTTATTTTGAATTAGGATACTCTTATTTGTTATTTATGGTAAAATAAATAAAACTCTCTAACACAACTTGGCTTAGTTATTTTGCATCACTAAGGTGAACTTTTTATTTATCAAAACAAAAGAACCTTGAAAATTATTTTCCTCAAAAGCTAAACCAAAAAAAAAAAAAAAAAATTTAATCAAGCTAAATTATATTGTATTCAAGCTTGCACAGCCCCCAAATCTTGCAAACAGAAAATGGTGATTTTTTGTCTTTCTAACATTTTTTTCAGCATTCAAGAAGGCCCAAAGGAAATTGGGAAAAAAAAAATCTATTAACTAATTGAAAATGTTAAGACCCATAGACTAAAAAGCTTAAAGTAAAAACAGTTTCCAATATGCTCAAATACCATATCCAATTTTGAAAGGCTTCCATGTGGAACATTCTCCCCTCCCAAGTCAAAGATTAACTTATGATTGAATAGAAGTTTAGCAATTATATATTACAAATCAGAACCAAATCTTACACAAATACCCATAGCAAAACCGCTTCCAACCTAAATACGTACCTTAATTACAAAAAAATTCAAATTATTTAAAATAAATACATCTAACCCAAATACCTAAATCAAAACCAATCCAATCAAAATACCCATGATATTTAACACCTAAGAGATTAGTAGTTTATAAAAGATGAGATGAGTAAAGTATTAAGTCAACTACTAATGGCTAAACTTCATACAGTAAAAAAGTGTGAAAAAAAAAATGTCTTAAGTTAGAAAATTATTAAAACACAAAATAAAAAAAATCCATTTTCAAAAGAAGATTTACATTTAAATCATCATGGCTCCAAGTATATTGCATATGGTATTACAAACCTTTTTAAGCCCTTTGAACATTTCTGTAAGCTTTCTATAAATCTTGAATATAGAAAAACTACTATGCACTGCAGTTATTGTCCCAAAAAAATGCATCTAAGACTTTTCTTTTGCCAACAAATTTCTATGTACAAAATATAAATGTCTACATTAAACCAGCAAGTCTCAAATGTCTTCCATTACAGCTATTATTTGCCAAGGCAAAGCCCCTTTCTTAGAAATATCTCCCCACCAATCTTTATCATCAATTGAGAAAATAATCCAAAGGAAAACTCTCAAAGATAAATATTTTAACTTTTTTTTCCCTTTCAAATAAAGCTAAAACAAAGAGTTATCCGGCAACCTAGAGAACAAAAAGGGTAATAACGATTTTAAGCAATTCCTATGAATTGGGGTTAGTTTGTATATCAAAAGAAAAATTGTAAGTAAAACCAACGAAAAGCACAGGAGGTAACATGTCAAACACATGTTTCTATAGGCCTCCCAAGCATCTTTGGTGTCTCTCTCCACAATGTGAACCAAAACAGAAACTCCTGCAGTAAAAACTCAAGGCATCCATATTAATTTGTTTTAAATAGGAAAAAATGAAACCCCTAATCCCAGCAAGAGTACTGAGTGAAAGTTTTGTCAAACAAATGGGGTCCATGTTTCAAATGGAAATGAAAAGAATGTTATATGCTATGAATTTATAAACAACTCCAGACTCATTCTTACATTGTCAAACAAATGGGGTGCATATATACTTCATCTTGTGGAGAATTGTGCTTACAAAAAAAAAAAAAAAAAAAAACTCAAAAGTCAAGGGGGAAACGAATAAAAATTGCAGAGGGGGGTGAACCTTAGTGAGAATTATGTCCAAAGGACCTGTCCTTGCTTTTGAATCTCCTATCTCTATAAGAAGGTTCCATTAAAAGTTTTTTTTAACAATCTTTCATCAATACCTATTAATGATTTTTTTTCACTTTTCATTACTAAATTTTGAATCAAATTGTAAAGTAATAGCATATTCTACTGCAATAATGTAATTATATGATTTTCTTTTGCAATTGAACATTAGACATATAAATATTTGAAGGCATTTATCTGAAACCATTCAAGTAAATAATATTATAACCACTTAATATATTTCACCTAGATTAACAACAATTTACTAAAGTGTCAAAAGGCCAAAAAGGCTTTACTTTACACCAACAAAGAGAATGACTTTATTACAAAAGAAGCGTCAAACTGTTTTTGCAAAACACTAATTACAAAGGCAAGTATCAACTATAGAAAAAAGGTTTCAAGGAATAAAACTTATAAAAAATTATTTTTTTCTCATTCACATGCTCATCTTTGGATTTCTCTTATAAGAGACGTAAATGCAGTATTTTTTTATTTATTATTTTGTTCTTTAAAGAAAGTACAGTTAAATGGTTCAAAAAATTGTGAAAGCATGAAGTAATGAGATTTAACAAAGCAAATGACTATTAATATGTATATTGATACCCAGACTTTTGATTGTGAGAAAGACTATTTTAAAAGATGATGTTTTTAGTTATTAGATCATGATAGCATATTTCAATATCATAATTACAAAATCAAACGGTACCAAAATATTTTGACCAACGAATTCAAAGAAATAAAAAAGCGATACAATAAGAAGTAAATCATAACCACAACAGCTGAGCCAAACACTTCATCATTTTTCTCTTTTACGCTAAGATTTTCTCAAAATTAGTACTCTTCTTCTTACTACTAAATCTGAGATCTCTTACTAAATCTAAGATCTTTTAGATAATCCATTCAAGCATTGTATTACTTCTATGCTCATCTCGTCCTTTAAAACTTGATGAAATGCAAAGTATGTAAGGATTTTCATAAATAAAAAATAAAAAAATAAAAATAAAAACAGAAAAAAGGAGTGTTACATAACCGGTCTCACATTCCTGTAGCAAATTTTAAACATTCTTATAGTATCATGTATTTGTAGATGATACTATATAGCGTATGCATTCTTTCTTTTCCTTTTTTTATTCTCTCTTGGTGAGACAATACATTTTGTTTTTCATAAGCAGTTGGATATGCTCTTAATAGAGTATGAACTAAGACAATATATAGCAATTATCAATATCATTAAGAGTTGACATGTGCACTGAATTGTAAAAAGTGTTAGGTTCTAAGAATTAGGAACTAATGTATTAGAACTTCAATTTGTAATGTTGGCAAACCATGATCAAAACATTCTTTAAGTTGTGTGTTAGACTTGCTTAAAGTATGGCTTTTTATGTAAAGTTGGAATCGAGTTGACTGCAGAATTCACTGTACACTTTCTGCCTGACTCGATCGATCGAGAATTAGACTCGATCGATCAAAAATCGTGCAGAACGTTTTTCTGCAGAAAATTCCCAACTCAGCCCAAGCCCATTTAATGTATAGGGTTTTATGTTTGCCCTTAGTATATAAGGGAAAACCCTAGCCACGTTTTTAGAGTTCTGAATGCGGTGTTTGTGAATCTTACTGTGAGATCTAGAGGTGTTTACCTTCACATACACTTAGGGTTTCCAAACTCAAGATTGATGTCAAGAGGTTGGTAAATCATACAGTTGCAGAACAAAAGAGTTTCAAGATATACAAGCAGGTGTTGCTTATGCTTTGCTGAAGAATTCAAGGAAAGAAGGAGTCCGTGGTCTCGGAGCTGTCACGTGGTTGTGGTAGTAAGTTTCCTACATTGGGTAGCAATAGGATGTTAGTGGTCTAAGTCGCTATTGTGTAAACTTCGATTCTTTCATAGTGAATTCGCTTTACCTTGAGGATAGCTAGGTTAAATCCTCCCCAGGTTTTTACCGGTGTGGTTTCCTGGGTCATCATATCATGTGTTCTTTATTATTCCGCACTTTTACATGATTTGATATATTTGTGTTAACCTAGTTTTGGTTAAATTACCTAAGTTAATCACTTGGCTAATTCTCTAGGTTAATCTGTTTGGATTTAAGGGGTCTAAACGAACTTACAAAAAGTAAAAAAGAAATGGAGAAAGTACCTTGTATATGATAATTTCTATCACATATTTGAAATATTTGTACCAGATTTAGCAAGCATGGTCACTACAGTTGAATATAATAGCTTCTACAAAAGCATTCAAAAGCCGAAAAATAGCAAGGAGAATCCTCTTAAAAATTTAAACTAATAAAAGCAACTATAACAATCAAATCATGTTCTTGTGTTTTTATTTTCAGAACACATGAGGTGGTCAATTTCATTAGCAAAGTATAGTGTCCTTAACTTTAGTATGCAATAGGAAATGCAAATAATACGTAATTTTTTTTCAAAGAGCTAAGTTGAAATAATGCCTTTGAGTGGAATCTTGTAAAATGTGTGGATTACCCTAAGAACCTCATCGATCCCATGCTACTTAAAACAACAGAAACTAAATTAATGAAATTAAAGATTAATTTTCCTCAAGTCTAAAAGGTAAATTATAGTCTATTAACATAAGAGGGCATGAACTTCTAGGAAAGTTGACACTCCTAAAATTGAATTTATATGAGCTGATCATTTTTAAATTCATACTAAAACTTGTAGTTTGCCAAATGCAAACCATTTTGTGTGGTTTGCAACAATATTTTGACAATATCTGTATATTCTAGGAAGAGCAATAATTTCATACAATTGCTTGTTTTCATAGCTCAGATTTAAACAATCACAGCAAAAAAATTTCTATTATTAGTAAAATTGGTGTATACACAAATTATAGTTTCATGTGAAGTGTATATATCCATACTCTATACCTCTAAGGAAAGAAACATTACAAACCCTTTACATATATGGATTAGAATTAAAAAAAAAAAAAAAACTACATATATTCCAAATCAGATAAGCCAACTCAATGGTAGAAAAATGTTCTTTATAAAATTAGATTGTAACATATTTTACAAAAGGGGGCATTTTTTTGGTAAGTTTTTGTTGCTGCCCACTCCATAAACAGAACCCTTTTGTACCCCAAAAATACAGAAAGTTTCCTCCTTTCTCACAAACCCGAGATGGCTAAGATCATCAATAACTCTCCATAATAATTAGACCAACTTCTTAAACAAACCTAAAGAAAGCATGACCAAAAATGTATAAAGATTTCTGCTTTTTTTTTCCCCCTATATTCAACTATTGATGCTTATAATATTAAGTTCCAATAGATATGGAAAATGTTTTTTAGATTTCTGTATCCATTTTTTAAAATATTATTTTCTGTTTTAAAAAAAACTTTAAACTTACCTGTAAGTTCGTTTAGACCCCTTAAACCCAAACAGATTAACCTATAGAATTAGCCAAGTGATTAACTTAGGTAATTTAAACAGATCTAGGTTAACACAAATATATCAAATCATGTAAAAGTGCAAAAAATAAAGAACACAAAGATCTGATGACCCAGGAAAACCAAATCGGTAAAAAACCTGGGGAGGATTTAACCTAACTATCCTCAAGGTAAAATAGTAAATCCACTAGAAAGAATTGAAGTTTACACAATAGCGACTTAGACCACTAACATCCTATTGCTACCTACTTGTAGGAAACTTACTACCACAACCCCATGATAGCTCCGAGACCACGGACTCCTTCTTTCCTTAATCTTTGCAAAACATAAACACCCACGCTTGTGACTTTGAGATCCCACTCAAAGGTTTAGCAACACAAACTCTCCTGTTTGTGACTCCAAGACCACCCTTGAAGGTTTAGATCATCAGCACCTTTGATGACTAGAGAAGGTAGCAACTTCAGCAATACCAGATCTTGAGATTCTTCAAGGAACAACACGATAGAAGTTATAAGAGAGGTTTTAGAAACAAAACCCTAAAAATACAAAAGAGGCACACTCTTCTCTCTCTAAAAAGCCTTGTAAAAAATGTGCTTAGGGTTTCCTTTATATAGTGGGAGAAGTAGATCTGAAACCCTAATCCTTAATGGGCTTGAACTGCTGTTTGGGCTTAATTAAAATTCTGCAGATACGACTTTCGATCGATCGAACCAGGCAATTTCTGAATTCTTCTTTCTGCAGCTTGTATGTTCTTGTGTGCTCACGATTTGCCAATAGTTCAAAACTTTTAGAACCTAACATTACCTATTAGTCAACCGAAATCATAAAAATATTGATCAGATAATGGTTGTTTGCTATGTTAACTGCATCCCACATTCACTGATATTTGCTTCAAAGTTTTGTACTTCATTGCGATATGAATCTGTAATATTAGAACATTTTAAACATTAGTAAAGTTTATATATAAAAATGGAGAAGAACCTACTGTTTACAATATAAGTGACAATCTAGTTTACATTATAAAGGTACTACCATGTAGGAAAAAGGCTCCCTTAAAATGCTGCCACGTACACAGCTATTAAATTAAACCAGCCGCAAGTTGCACTGTTTGGCCATTTAAAACTCTGCCACGCTTGCAATTAAAAAAGGATAAATTATACTGTTTCATTAGGTTAACACACCATTTGATAGCATCTCAGTATAAAAGGAAAAATAACCGGTTAAAATACAGTTTAAACAACCTAGAAAATAATTTCAAATTTACACCACAAATATTCACTCTACAATTTGAAATAATTAAGAAACATCAAATGAAATATGTGATAGAAATAATCTAAAATAGATAAAAATTGAATAGAACATTCTTAACAATTAGTAATATGCAACAAGAAATTTTAACAACTTTACACAATTATTTTTTCCTATAATTTTAACCCAACATGAAATCAAAACATGCATAAAAGGAAATAAGAATAAGACATGAAGAAACAATAATTGTAGCAATATGTATATGACAAATTGACAATTAAAATCAAATTAAAAAAAATCAAACTTCTCTAATCTCCCTCTTGCTCTCTAATGGAAGGAGATGTCTGTTTTTCTGTCCTGTAAATGGTATTTTAGGGTGTAGTTTAGAGGGAAAAAAGTAAAAGAAATGAAGACAGATCTTGAATCAAAATCAATTCAATTGAATACCCAAACCTAAGACTATATCAACTCAAACGTTTAAAGCAATATTAAAAAAAAATTACCAATAAAGGATTTTGGTGGTCTGACCAAAAGATCTCAAATTTCTCTCGTTACCAACGCTCTTGCCGAATAGCGAACTCACGTTCTCTCTTATTTCTCTATCTTTGGCCTCTCCAAACCTAAATCACATATAATCCCAAATTTCAAAAATCAAATCAAAACCTAATGTAACCCATATATCTAAATAAAAATCGCCCTACAAACTCTGTCTCTCCTATCTCTGTATCTCAAGCCTTTTGAGTCTTGAGATGTCCATGTCTGTTGTATTCAAAGAAAGTGATTCCTTGAGAGGATTGAGACTCCTTCCCATCTTTCCTCTTGAAATCCTTTTTCTCCTTTCTGAAACTTGGGAATTTTCCCATCTCAGCAAATTTTCCATTTTTTCTTGAACTTCAAGAACTTCCAAAAATTCTTCACTAGATATGCTACATCTTCCTCGACCTCATCCTCATCTGATGATTCGTGAGCTTCCATCCTCTCATTCATCTTCTTAAGAGCAAGGGATTTGCTCTTCCTTTGTGATGGCAAAGACAGCTCATAAGTTTGAAGTGAGCCAATTAGTTCTTGAACTTTGATATCATCAAGGTCCTTGCTCTCTTCAATTGCTGTAACCTTTGCACAGTAGCTCTCCGGCAATGATCAAAGGATCTTTCTCACAATTTTTGAGTCCTCCGTCTTTTCACCCAAGTTGAACTTGCCAATAACCACCTCATTTAGCTTGCCATAGAATGAGTCGAATGACTCGTCTTCACTCATTTTCAGCTCTTCAAATTGAATGATTAGCATCTACAACTTAGTATCCTTCACCTTCTTCGTGCCTTCATAGGTGGTCTCCAATATTTGCCATGCCTCCTTAGCAATTGTTACATGAGAAATCCTGTGAAACTCATCTGGAGAAACACCACAAAAAATAGCATTTAATGCCTTGCTATTTGCGTTGGCTACCGCAAGAGCCGCCTTATCCCATGTGGATTTAACGGCCTCCAGCCTAGTCCATCCTACATCTACTGCATCCCAAACACTTTCATCAATTGAACACAAGAATGCCCTCATCCAGACTTTCTAAAAAGCATAATTTCTTCCATCAAAATATGGTGGAGCATTGAGTGATTGAGATCGATCCATCTCAAACGAGGTCAAGGATTGCACTTAGGTAATTAAACCACAGGAAGTGCACCTTCTCTGATACCAATTGAAAGTTCAAATAGTGTATAAACACCAATGAACGTTTAGTCCCCCAAAAACAAAATAAACATTAGCTTATAATCAAACAGTATATGTGCGGAATATGAAATATAAGCTATACCCAAAATGGTAACACACTTTAAACCATAATTAATCATAACCACAGTAGCAATTAAAAGGTAAAGAGTAAGAGAAGAGAGATGCAAACACAAATATAACACAACGATGTATTATCAAAGAGAAAACCAAAGTACTCGGCGAAAAACCTCTCCGCCGCCCTCCAAGCAGTCAATAATCCACTAGAGAATAAAGTTGGGATACATTAATAGCAGAAGACCCTCTAAGCTTCTTACTCTAACAGGGTTACGCCAAACCTTGTCTTCTCTAGCTTACTGAATCCCGCAATTGCCCATTACATCAACCAAAATGAATTGGTCCCTTCTGAATTGCTTTCCAAGTACCAAAATACCTCACTGATATGTTTATGGTGAGATAAAGATTTGGCTAATGTACCTCTCAAGGATATGTCAATAGAGAGGGTGAGAGTGGAGGAATTTAGAGAATCAAATGATGAAGATTGTGGATGGGTCAATCTTGTTTTTCTCTAGGGTTTCTCTCACAAAATTCTCTCTAGAAGTTCTCAACATTTCTTAGGTATAAGGGTATTTATAGTGGTGTGTATGAGGAATGCGAAATGTCATGTTTCAACCAATCAGGGCATTCTAGTGGAAGTTTCAACTGGAATGAGTCGCGAGCTAACTGCCTAGCCAGACTGGAAGTTTTGTCCTGTAGTGCTCCAGCTGGCATGACCCTTCAACTCCCCCTGTATGCTTCACACATGTGTCATTCTGGCAACTTGCCAGTCGCGAGCTAGTCGCGAGATCTAGTCGCGAGACTCCCTTGAATTGCACACTTTTGAGATTTCTTCACACTCTCTCACACACTACCCTTACATAATTCTCACCTAATTACAGGATATCTAATTGCTAAATTATAAGCAAATTTGACACGGAATAAAGCCAACACATGATTGAATAAATTCAACCTTTCAAGGTCACACTCAAAAAATTCTCTAACCAGTGAAATTCGCGGGTCACTCGCGGGTCACCTAAGTCACAAAAACAGCTGGCATAGCTATCACGTGACTCTTCAACTTCCACAACTAGCACTTGACTCTTTAGCTTCTGGCATGTGTTCCTCATGTGACTTTTAGTTGTCTTGATCAAATCTCTACCACTTAATACTAAATTTAATACAAATAAATCCCACAAAAATACACGAAAATAAATGGCAGAAATGACATTTTCGTCCCTACATTTTCAGCTTATTCCCACTTTGGTCCCTAGATTTTATTTTTATAGCTTTTAGTCATTATTTTGAAAAACACGTTCCGTTTTAGTCCCTACCGTCATCTGTTTAACGGAAATATCATATGTGGCTAACAAAGTGCACTGTAGGCACTCAAAACACCTACGTGGCCTTAAAATAATAATAAAAAATTTTAATTTGTCATTTAAATAGTACATGTCAACATTTAAATAAATAAATAAACACAACAGAAAAAAAATTAATAACAAAATTATCAAATTCTATTTTTTTAAATAAGATAATTAAATTAATTTTTATATTTCTTTCATTAATTTTTTTGGAAGAACATTATCATGTTTTTTATGTTCTTCCCCAAACGATTGACTCATATTCTTAGCAAATTAATCCTCATTTTCTTCCCTTTTCTTTGTCTTCCTTTTCTTTTTTTCTTTTTTTTTTTTTCATGTATTTTCTTGGCATCCAAACCCAAAAAATTTTCACACACTCAAAAGAAAACCTTCAAACCAATTCCCCTCCCTTCTAAATCTCAAACCTTCCTCTCTCTTCCAAAACTCTCACAACTCTTTCAAACTCCATGGCCGGCCTCCTCTACTCATCGCCACTACCGCCACCACCACAACTGGCGGTGGTTCTCTTCTTTTCTTTCTCTAAATGACCTACTCTCTCTCTCTCTCTCTCTCTCTCTCTCTCTCTCATGATTCGCTCAAACTCTCTCTAACTCACAGATCATTGTGTCTCTATCCTAGATCGGTAAGTCTCTCTCTTTCATCTCTCTATCTCTCAGCTTAGTGGTGTAGATTGTGGTGGAGATATGTATTCCGACAGTGGGTTTGTGGGTTATGAGTTTTGTTGATCTGGGTTTATGGTGTATGTTGATTTTTGGGTTTGTGGGTTTTGTGGTGTATGTTGTATGTTGTATTCCGATTTTGATTTCTAGGTTTGTGGTGTATGTTGAGTTATGGGTTTATGGGTTTGTGGTGTATGTTGTCTGAATCCAAATAGACTACTCATTTGGAGAAGATTTCGAATCCAGAGTGGAATCAGGTGTACGCTTTCTCTAAAGATCTTATTCAGGCTTCGCTACTTGTCATTACTGTAATGGATAAGGATGATGATTGCATGGATCGGGTTGAGTTTGAAGTGAAAACCCAGTTCTCTCTCTCTATACCCATGGACGAAAACCCAAAATTTCTCTCTCTAAATTGATGGCCGAAACCAACGGTGGCTTTCTCTTAAAACCCATAGGCTAACTAAATCGATGGCTTTAGATCTAGGGTAAAAGGTGTGTGGATTGTTGAATTTAAGGTTGTGTGGTTGTTTGTGGTTTAATTGTGCATGGAAGCCGAAAATCTAGGTTTGAGTTTTGTGTTTTTTGTGTTTGGTTTCAAAGCATAAGAAAATCTTGTTGAATGTTTGTGTTTTGTATTTTTACAGGCATGTCTTTTTATTTTGTAAATCTGAGTGATTTTATGGGTTTGGTTGCTAAGAAAAGAAAAGTAAATTTTTAATTTTTAATTTTTTGGGCAAGCTTAGTTAGGGAAGAAAATGAAGAACACATAGAAAAAGAAAAAAAAAATAATTTAACTAGTTTCTTTTCTTTTTTAAAAAAATAATTAGGTTAGAAATTTTTATATTATTTTTATCTAATGTGGCATTTTAAAAAATGCAAATAATTTTTTTAATATTATTTTAATGGACACGTCAGCATTTACTGTGAGACCGTTTGCCACGTAGGATATTTCTGTTAAATGAGTAACGGTAAGGACCAAAATAGAATGCGTTTTTCAAAATAAGGACTAAAAGCGGTAAAAATAAAATCTAGGGACCAAAGTGGGAATAGCCTATGTTTTAAAAACCGGATCAGACCGATCGGTCTGACTAGTTTAATCGGGAACCGGCCTTCAATCCGGTCCGGTTATGGGTAAAAACTGAAAATAACTTAAAAACCGAAAAAATTCAAAAACCAGCTGGTTCAACCGGAAAACTAGGAACCAACGTGGTCGAAAAGGTTATGACCAGTTGGGTTGAAAACTTAAAACTACACCGTTTTTTGACTTTTTCCTAGCCTAAAACTATGTCATTTTGGACATGAACCTAAAAACTAACCTAAAAACATGATATTTAAGTTTATTAAATTAAGGATGATTGTTTTGTAATGTTATTATATTAAATTATTTAAAAAGATGTTATATATTGTTTTTTTTTTTTTTTAAGGAAACATATTTATTACTATTGGTTTGTTAGTTTTAGAATTTCTCCCCCTAAGAATGTGCACAAGAGTCATATAGAAATAACAAAACTCTCTAATATACTCTCTCCCCCTTTTTGACATGAATAGACAAAGGGTTAAGGAGAAATGAGGGCAAGAGATGAAGGCATGAACAAGGATAATGATGCATAAGGGGTGCGAGATGAATGAGAAATGATGCTCAAACAAAAGAAAAAGCAAAATGCTACAAAGCACAAGGTAAACATGACATGTTTGGATGAAGAAACAAGGTATAGACCAATGCATGACAAGAGTAGCAAAGGTGTGTGCAAGAGGTGGCTATATGCAATGCATGACCAAAGTATGGAAAATGCACTTGTGGGGAAAGGTGTGTTAAATACACAACCAATGAACCAAACATGTTCCTAGTGAGGAAACATGAGAAACTCCAAAGTTTGGAACTCATCAGAGTCCAAACGAGTGAGAAAATCCCTAAAAGGCATTTTATCAAACACCTGGCATGCACACTATAAACAACAATGTAAAACAACACGTGAACATCATGAAAACTATCTTACATACATGTTCTTTTTGCCAGAAGGGGCCAACATCCAAAGCAATCATCAAAAGAAATAAATCCCATACAAAAAATTTGACAAAAATTAAGTTTTCCCAACCCTATGAAGAAAATCCCAACAAAGAGTACAAAAACTCTCCAAAACATAATCAAAGGATCAAAATCATTGAAAAGAGTTTAAAATTACCTTAGAGATGTTAATGAAATGAAAAACCATTCAAATTGATTGGGTTTTAATGTCAAAATATTGAAAGAGGGGTTTTAGAGAGGATGAGAGAGGTTTAAAACTGGTTTCCCATGAAAAATCCTTTAAAAAGTTGTTTCTGGGCGTTTTACGACTAGGCGAGTCGCAAGTAAGTCGTAAACGCTT
The DNA here is from genome assembly GCA_033629205.1 of Lithocarpus polystachyus. Taxonomy (NCBI): domain Eukaryota; kingdom Viridiplantae; phylum Streptophyta; class Magnoliopsida; order Fagales; family Fagaceae; genus Lithocarpus; species Lithocarpus polystachyus. Next base: position 11,893,995 of record CM066165.1, read on the forward strand.
CTGGATGAACTCACGACTCGCGAATGAGTCGCCAAAATGAATGGCCAAAAAATGCGAAAAAAACGCATTTTTCCAGTTTCGCGACTCGCGAGTGAGTCGCGAAAAACTCTAAAACCTGTTTTTTAACACAAAACATGCTTAAAACAAAGAAAAACAAAGTAAGCACTAAACATGAACACAAAGAGTGATAAAAATCACTTCTAAATACATATAAAATGATCCAAAATCTTTTTAGTTTGATCAAACGTGTAGTTGAGCACACATACAGCACATTAATCAAGTACAATCAAACAAATGAATAAGACAATTGTTGAACATTAGGCATTGTGTTGTGTGTGTGTATCAAGTGTAGAATAGTCCTTAGTCTAGAGTGAAACTTCAATGATCAATTAAATCAAGTCATACACAACTAGTACTAAGTCAAGTGGTCTATCTCAATTATAAAAATGAACATATATGACCTCCCACAAAAATGATTACAACTCTTTAAAGCATTTCATTTGGCTTCTTACAATTCATTACATCTCATTTTGAGATCAATGCCGGAAATTTTTTATATTTCAATATGATGAACAAGCCTTTGGCTTTTTGGGCACCATACATTTCAATACATGTTGCTTTCCCTTTTTCCTAGTCAAATTCTAGTTTGTGTGACGGTTTTTTTAGCTCATTATCTCTTTTCGAGATTTGACATTGGTTGAGCTCTTAAGCAAAAAAATGAGTGGGAAAAGATATAGGCACAAGCCTACACATGTATCAAAACCAACATGACATTGACTAATCATTCATAACAAGTTTAAAGATCGATTTACAACAATCACACAGATGTCAAGATTTTTCCCACAAAGATAGATGTGCATACATAACAAGCAAAACTTATATGTTCAAACTTTTTGAATTTTTCACTTTTTATGTGGTTTTGGATTTTCTACTTACACAAAACTAAAATATAAAAGTAAGATCAAAAACAAAAACAATGCATATAAAGAAATGCAAGATGCACAAAATGCATGAAGATATGACATTCAATGCATGAAGGGTCCTACAAAGATCGAAAGAATTAGATCAAGGACCAAAAGAGTAAAAGCTCAATCATAGGAACCCTTCCTCATCCAAACAAAACAATTGTTTGGAATGAGTGTCTCACGAGAAGAGAGACGAGAGTTGGAAGAATGAGAACCGAAGATGCACATAGACAAGGAGGTAAGAACATCAAAAACTTTCTTCAACAACTTACCATTTTCCCCCTAAAACCGGTTTTGCTTTCATAGCACAACTTCCAAGAAGCTCAAGTTTCTCTTTTCTTTTGATTCTTTTAAGAGCTTGAAACTTAGAGCAATGAGGTTTAAGATGACCAAAGGCACCACAATGGTGACAAACAATGTGTTTAGGTCCACTAGGCCTTTTGGGAAAGGATCTAGCGACATGGTTTTATTCTCTCTTCAACTTTGGACATTGAGGTCTTATATGACCAATCACACCACAATGATGGCAAGTTGGAACAAACTTAGATCCATCCAAAACCTTAGGTTGAGACTTAAACGAAGGCTTTGTCTTAAGAGCCTTTCTCTCCACCTTTTGATTTCTTTTGTGTTGGGGAATGTACACCGATTTGTCCTTTGAGATAGAACACATAATAGGCACAAAATCGGGTACCACAATAAGATTGCAACAAATATTTTCATCCTTTTTAGCAATAGGTTTTGCAATCAAACACTTGGCATGTATCTTAAAATATTCATTTTCACATTTTAGCTCATCAACAAGTTTGTTAGACAAAACAAGTTTAGCATCTAAGTCCATATTCAAACATTCAAACTCTATTAACTTTTCAAGGGAATTTTCAGCAAGTTTCTTATATTTCTCAACGAGTTTGTTGGATTCACTGAGTTTAGCAATCAAATCATCCTTTTCACAAAATAACTTGCTCAAATTCTTATGAAACTTCTTAGCCTTTTTCTTCAAGAGTTTTATGTTAGGAATGTCAACAACACCCAAAAATTCATGTAACATAGCATCACAATCATGAGGATTATCACTCATAGAGGCATTTTTACAAACGCGTGACATGTTACATTCATCATTAACCAAAACATGGATAGAAGCATACAAAGCACTATCCAGGGCAATAAACACAAGGGGTCAAGGATCACACTTAGGTAATTAAACCAAAACAAGTGTATCCGCTCTGATACCACTTGAAAGTTCACTTGGTGTGTATAACACTAGTGAATATTTAGACCCCCAATTTCAAAAATACCAACACAAACTTATATTCAAACAATTGATGTGCGGAATGATAAATGTAAGTAATACCCAAATTGGTAACACACTCTAAACCATAATTAATCACAAACACAGCAGCAATTAAAAGGTAAAGAGTAGGGAAGAGAGATGCAAACACAAAGATACCACAGGCACGTGTTATCAAAGAGGAAATTCAAGAACTCAGCAAAAAACCTCTCCGCTGCCCTCCAAGCAGTAAAATGATCCACTAGAAAATTAGTTGGATACATGAATAGCAATAGACACTCCAAGCCTAATCTACACTATGCACCTAAGCCCTCCAAGCTTCTTGCCCCAACAAGGTTAAGCCTAACCGTGTCTTCTCTAGCTTTCCGGATGTTGGAATAAGCTCCATATTGCATCCGCTATCCTTAGCATCTTCTAATGCTTCCCAGGCTCCAAAAACACTCTCAACACTTTGAACGGGTGTGGGTAGTATTTGGGTACAAATCTCCTCTCAATGAGTATAACAATGGGAGAGGGAATGAGAAGAGACTACAAAGATTTCTCTTTAAGAATGAGTAGCTCTCTCTCTCTATTAAGGTGGATGTGTTGTAAAAACCTCTCTTAGGGTTTTTCTCTCAATAGGCTCCTTACTATTTCTGTTGGTAATGAGAGTATATATAGTATAAGTGATGGGCAAATACATCACACTCAAAAAATCCTCTAACTAGTGAAATTCACGGGTCACTCGCGAGTCACCTGAGTCGCAAAAACAGCTGGCACAGCTATCACATAACTCTTCAACTTCCACAGCTGGCACTTAACTCTTCAGCTTCTAGCATGTACTCCTCATGTGACTTTTAGCTATCTTGATCAAATCTCCACCACTTAATACTAAACCCAATACAAATAAATCCCACAAAAATACAAGGAAATATATTTGTGCAATTACAACACTTTTTGTCATGGAATAAGCCAATTTTATGAGAAAAATCATAACTTAACAATATCTCTATGGCTTCCTTGATCGTGGTTTTCTTCAAACTCGGTCCTCTCATTTTATCATTTACTTTTGTAACTAGCTGACGGTAATGGATGGTCATTGATGACAGTGGCAGAGCCACATGAATGCTTGCGGGCACCTTGGCCCCTCCAAAATTTTTAAATTTCTTTATACAATATAGGTATATTTTATATATATTTAAAGGTTATATGAAAAAAAAAAAAAAAAAAAAAGGAGTTGGCCCCCTGCCCAAAAGAAAACATGGATCAACTAATCCTTTCCAAAAAAAAAAGAAAATTTAGAGTTGATAAACAATTGCAATAGAATGAAATAATTATGTAGTAAGTTTTGTGAGTAAATAGTGGAACCCATAATTTTTAACTCAATTTCAAATCCTATTAATGCATTCAAATCATTCAACATTAATAATATATGCAATTTGGTTGAAATTTTCTACTCTTAATATTTTATCAAGAAAAAAAAAAAAAGCTCGTATGAGACTTCAATTATAATATTATGATTTTGATTCGTCAAACATGGATGAAGTTTCGCTAACAATTTTTATATTAAAAAGTAAATTATGCATAATTTTGCTATAAAAATAATAATTGATGTAGTTTATTACGTGAAGTATTATTGTTGAGCATGACTTTGATGGAAGATACTATATTCGTTTTTTTTTTTTTTTTTTTTTTTTTGGTTCTATATATTTGTATGTTGTATACCCAACTATACAATGTTTATATACTTATAAGAGCTTAAGAAGATTATAAGTTTCTCTTATAATAAAGATCTTGAGTCTAGGTGTGTGTATATACATATTAAAGTTGATAATTTTGTGTATATGTATATAACTTACTTTAGAATAAGAAAATTAAAATTTATATTTCATACACACACATATATTATGTGGATTTTTTTAGAGAAGTGTCTATTTGTGATTTGAGTTTATCTTGACACAATAGTTTGGCCCCTCCAACTCAAAATTCCTAATTCTGCCACTAGTTGATGATGTCGACAATCTCTTCCTAATGGTATTGGCAAAGATATGGCAATTGCAGGTTTCTTAGTTAGGAGTTAGGGGTCTTTTATTGCAGTTGTCATATATGAAAAATAAAAAAATAAAATCTTTTTTGTTTTTATTATTGTTATAATTTTTATATATTGCCTTGTATAAATTAGACATGTAAAGTGACGTTTAGTTTTTGAAATTGATCAAATGTTATAGGTTTCATAATTTTTGAAACTGTTTGAGCATCTCCAGTGGGAATGCCAAATGGGAAATGTATGGATTATTTAGCATTAAGAGTCAAAAATCACCCAGCATTTGGACTTGTAAACATTCGGAATTGTATTAATTGAATGAATTGCACATAAATAAAACAAAGAGAATGAATTTGAAAAGTCGAATCTTACAGAAAAAATGGAGAGGAAAAGTGGCTACTGATTAAGAAGTTATGAAGAGAATTGAACAATTATTAATGTTTTTTTAAAAGATAATAATTTTTCTTAAGTGGTAGTCCCGTAGTGCAATAGAATTTCAAGGGAAAAGATGTCAAAAACTAATAGTTCATGGCCTGTTTTTACGATTACAAACTAAAAGGGTTTAAGGCAATATCAATGCTAGTGATAAAAAAGCAAAAGAAAACAACATCAAATGATAGTTAGAATTTGTTTTACTCTGATCCATATTGTTAACAGAGAATGTGTAAAGTCATGACTCGTTACCTATAAACAGTTCAACATTTTATTTTTATTTTGCAATGTAGGTTTATTGATCATCTGGATTTTATTTTTAGAATTATTAGTTAATTAGGATTGTATTTTTTGTAATTCAATAAATGACTTTCTTAATACTCTCATGTAGACAAATTTGCATGATTTCATGTGTGTTCCTACACTTTCTTTAATTTCAAAATTTATTCAATCGCTTTAGTACCTTAAGTTTGTTCAAGGAATCAAGAGACCACATCCTCTGCAGGAGTAAGCAACAATCTGTAGTTAACGTCAAACAGGAACCAAGGTCACTTATAGTAATTGGGTAACAACAAAATTGAAGACCCAGAAGGTATGGCAGCCCAACTTGTAAGAACAGTGAGGTTCTCCCCCTGAACTTTAACAGTCCAAGGCCCAAGTTTTTAAAGTCTAATCAGCCTGCAAGCCCAGTAGCCAGCTTCAAGATACATGACTTGCCTGGTCACAGCAACAACCAGCTTGTAGCCCAGGTCAGCAAGCTTGACGCAGGAAAATTGCATTAGGCAGGAACAGGGTATAGACTTTTGATGTGACTACATTTCTTGTTAAATAGGATAAAATAGCTTCCTATAAATCATTTTATGGCCAACGGGGGCTTGGCTAAGTGGTCATGGGTTCAGCTTAGGGCCTAGAAAGTTCAGGTTCGAATCCTATTGTTCGCAAAAGTCCATTGGTGGGTATACTTAGTGATCAGTGTACTTAGAGATGAGGTGGCTCTCACATAGTTGCGACAAGGTCCGCTCTAGCTCCCTGCCCAGTATTGAAATATAACCATAAAGAACCCCATTTTTTTTCACCAAAAAAAAAAAAAATCATTTTACGGATATTTTTATGTAATGAAATTAATACGTTATGCTTTTGATTTAAATTTGAACGCGGACAAGGATTTTTTTTTTTTTGGTTAAACACTCGGACAAGGACTTGAAACTTGAAAGTTGAAACCATTGCCCCTGTACAATAATTTCGCCATGAAGACTAAAGCTGGAGAGGGTACTATGGAGCTAGCTTGGAATATTGTTAAAGCTTAAAAGCAAAACACGACATCTGGGAGTTAACCAAGAAAGGAACGAGGTAATGGAGATTTTCTTCAACATTGCGTGGCTCATATGGCAACATAGAAAGTTAGAAACATATGTCAGACATGAGACAAAGAACTCAAAACCCGAAGCAAACAGCTTGGGGAGCACTCAGCATCAGCAGTAGAGTTATTATTAGCTAGTCAGTAGTCAGTCAATGCAAGACTGGAACGAGCTGGCTAGGTGCAACTAATGAAAGTCTACAACACTATTCTCCGACCTCTCTATTATGAGGAAGATTGGGACTCATACACGGTAGCAAGGATATGGCTATCAACGGCAATCAACGATTTACTAACTGTAAGCTGGTGCGTAACGTGGGATTGAGATAAAGTGAAATAATTAGGACTATCATATCATGTAATTTTTTTTAGTAGTTTTGATCAGTAGTTAAAAGGTTATTTTTAATATCAACCATTAAATCAAAAAGATTTAAAAGGTATTATTAAAGTTTAAAAGCATACCACGACGTCTGGAAATAGTAGGAACAAGATAATGGAAATTTTCTTCTACATTTCGTGGTTCATATGGCACCATAGAAAGTTAGAAGCATATGTCGGAAATGAGACAAAGAACTCGAAATCCAAAGCAAACAGCTAGGAGAGCACTCAGCATTAGCCGTAGAGTGATTATTAGCTAGTCAGTAGTCAATCAATGCCAGACTGGATCGAGCTAGCTAGGTGCAACTAATGAAAGTCTACAATACTATTCTCTGATCTCTCTATTATTGAGGAAGATTGGACTCTACATAGTAGCAGGGATATGGCTATCAACGATTTACTGACTGGAGGCTGGTGTGTTAGTGTAAGTGTGTAACGTGGGATTGAAATAAGGTGTAATAACCAGAGCCATTGTATCATGTAATTTTTATTAGTAGTTTGATCAGTAGCTAAGAATGTTATTTTTAATATCAGCCATTCAATCAAAGAGATTTTAAAAGTATTGTTAAAGCTTAAAAGAATAAAACGACGTCTGGGAGTAGTACAAGAATGGAACAAGATAATGGAGATTTTCTTCAACATAGCGTTCATATGGCACAATAGAAAGTTAGAAACATATGTCAGACATGAGACAAAGAACTCGAAACCTGAAGCAAACAGTTAGGAGAACACTCAGCATCAGCAGTAGAGTTATTATGAAAAAGTCTTGTGACACGTAAAGTGGCATAAAAAAAAGCCACAACTTGCCCGGTGAGTTGTGGTCGGTAGGGGGTGTCCTACCACTGTCCCCTTATCTACCACAACTCACCACATAGGTGAGTTGTGACTTTTTCTGTGTCATTTTTTGTGCCACTAGAAGGATTCAGTTATGGACATAGTGAGTTGTGCACAAAGTTGTGTACAGAATTGTGGCACCAGAACCACTTCTCAGTTATTATTAGCTAGCCAATGCAAGACTGGAACGAGCTAGCTAGGTGTAACTAATAAAAGTCAACAACACTATTCTCTGATCTCTCTATTATTGAGGAAGATTGGGACTCATACACAGTAGCAACGATATGGCTATCAACAATCTACTGACTGGAAGCTAGTGTGTAATGTGGGATTGAGGTCAGGTGAAATAACTAGGGCTACTGCATCATACAATTCTTTTTTAGGCTGCGTTTGTTTCAGCTGAAAACAAATTCTGGAATTTCTTTTACACCCTTGTGTGTATTTGGTTCAAACAGAAAATATGGTCAACTGGAAAATCAATTACACGTTTACCGTAAAATCACCTACTTCAGCCATAAAACCAATGCAGCCTTCATTTTACCTTCAAACGAATTCGAGGACTCACAGACAAGAGAGAGAGAGAGAGAGAGAGAGAGAGAGAGAGAGAGAGAGAGAGAGAGAGAGAGTAACCACAGAAATTTCCGGACTATTTTCCATTGCACACCCAAACGCTTGGATTTTAATTTCCTTACGGGAATTCATTTTCCCCTACATTCATTTTATACTCAGAATTCGATTTACATGGAACCAAACGCAGCCTTAGTAGTTTTGATCAGTAGTTAAGAATGTTATCTTTAATATTAGCTGTTAAATCAAAGAGATTTAAAAATTAATGTAAAATTGTGATTTACAACTATGTTTTATGTTGGTTTTATTCGATAACAAAAAGTGTTGTAAGTGTATTAAATTATTTCTTTGTATTTAATGGGATTTTATCATATTGAGTTTAGTATTAAGTTTGTGAAGAATCGAGTATAAAATGAATATCAGTGCAATCTCGTAACTAACTTGCAAGGAGTTCGCTAGAAAGGTTCCCGCAAAAAGGGCACATGAGAAGTGTATGCTGAAAGTTAAAGAGTCAAGTGTCAGGCTGTATTTTGTGAGTACTTCGCGAGACAGACCATCTCTCAAGGTACCCGTGAAACTCTCTGCTTGGAAGATTTTAAGTGTGAATTCTCTCGTGAAGTACTCATGAAACTCTCTGCCTAGTAGATTTTAAGTGTGACTTTCTTACCCTTCACTCATTCTATATAGGGTGTGGCTTGTGTCCAGTGAAAGTTATCACTGGACACATTGGATTGCGGACACGTGTCCACTCTTGGACACATGTTCGAATCCTGATGTGTCCAGTGATAATTTTCACTGGACACAAGCCCTTCCCTACTATATATACTATCATTACCCACAAAATAAAAGAGGCTATTCAAAGAGAAAAATCATTGATAGGTTTTCTACAACACAACACTCCCATCTTTTAGAGAGAGAGTTACTCATCCTTAGTGAGAAATCATTGTAGCCTCTTCTCCTTCCCTCTCCCATTGTCATACCTTGGGAGGAGATTTATACTCAAACACAACTCACACCTATTTAAAGTGTAATGAGTGTTTTGGAGTTTGGGAAGTTTTGGGAATTTGCCAAAAGAAGCGAATGAGACTTGGCGGATGCAGTCGAGCATATTGCAGGATCGGGAAAGCTAGTGAAGGCAAGACTCCGAAAAGTACATCGGTAGCAGGAGTTTGGAGAGTTCAAGTTCATTAGGTAGACTAGGCTTAGAGGGTTTTTTGCTATTCGTGTACTCCAACTTATTCACTAATGAATTGATTTTAACTTGGAGTGTCGCGGAGAGGTTTTTCGCTAAGTTCTTTCGATTTCCTCTTCAATAATACGTCTTGGTGTCATCTTGTACTTGCATCTCTCTTCCCCTTCCCTTTCTCTTTAAAATTTATTTTTATTGTTACTTGCTTGCTTATAGCTTAGAGAGTAGATCCAGTGATTGCACATCATTTACTCTTGTTCTACACTTAAATAATTTAGAGTAAAAGTAATCTAGGCGTAATTTTAAAATTGGAATCTGTTAGGTTCTAAAGATTAGGAACTAATGTATTTAGAACTTCAATTTGTATGTTGGCAAACCATGATCAAAACAGTGTTTAGTCGTGTGTTAGACTTGCTCAAAGTATGGGTTTAATTGTAAAGTTGGAATCGAGTTTTTATGCAGAAGTACTGTTCACTTTCTGTATGACTCGATCGATCGAAAATTAGACTCGATCGATCGAAAATCGTGCAGAACGTTTTTCTGCAGAAAATTCCAACTCAGCCCAAGCCCGTTTTAATGTATAGGGTTTTATGTTTGCCCTAAGTATAAAAGGGAAAACCCTAGCCACGTTTTTAGAGTTCTGTTTTGCTGTGTTTGTGAATCTTTCTTTGAGATCTAGAGGTGTTTACCTTCACATACACTTAGGGTTTACAAACTTGAGATTTATGTCAAGAGTTGTGTAGATCGTTACAGTTGCAGAATCAAGAGAACACAAAGATATACAAGCAGGTGCGCTTGTGGATTTGTTGAAGAATTCCGGAAAGAAGGAGTCCGTGGATCTCGGAGCTATCATGGGGTTATGGTAGTAAGTTTCCTACACTCGGGTAGCAATATGACGTTAGTGGTCTAAGTCTATTGTGTAAACTTCGATTCTTTCATAGTGGATTCAGTTTACCTTGAGGATAGCTAGGTCAAATCCTCCCCAGGTTTTTACCGGTGTGGTTTCCTGGGTCATCAGATCTTTGTGTTGTTTATTTTTCCGCTGCTTTGTTATTTTTGCTTAATTGTGTTAACCTAGTTTTAATTAAATTACCTAAGTTAATAACTTGGCTAATTCTCTAGGTTAATTTGCTGGGTTTAAGGGATCTAAACGAACTGACAAGTGGTATCAGAGCGGGTAGCTTTTTTGTTTGATCCTTTGATCTTTGAGCTGATCCTTGACCCCTGTTGTCATGGAACACGGACACTCTCTTGTTGTTCCACCTCACTTTGATGGAAACAACTATGCATATTGGAAAGTAAGGATGAAAGCCTTCCTGAAATCCATAGATGAGAGAGTTTGGAATTCCGTTGAATACGGATGGGAGAAGCCCACTACTCCTGTGAGTGAGTGGCAAACTTCTCAGAAGGAGGCAGCCGCTTTTAATAGCAAAGCAATGAATGCTATTTTTAATGCTGTTTCCATGGAGGAATTTAAGAGAATCTCTAATGTTGAGGTTGCTCATACTGCTTGGAAAATCCTCCAGACTGTGCATGAAGGCACGAAGGCAGTTAAAATTAATAAGTTGCAGCAATTAACTTCTAGATTTGAAAGCATAAGAATGAATGATGATGAATCTTTTGATGAATTCTATGCTAAATTGAATGATATTGTTAATTCTGCTTATAATTTGGGTGAAATCTATGATCAACCTAAAATTGTTAGGAAGATTCTTAGATCTTTGACTGAAGATTTTAGACCCAAAGTGACTGCCATCACTGAGAGTAAGGATGTAGACTCCATCCCTGTGGATGAGCTTGTAGGATCTCTTCAGTCCTATGAGTTAGACCTCCCCAAGACTAACAAATCCAAATCAATGGCTCTAAAGTCTGTTGATGATGTTGATGATGGTGGATTTGATGATGATCTCTCTGCTACAGAGATTGTCTATCTTGCCAAGAACTTTAGAAACTTTCTAAGAAATAGTAACAGAAGGGCAAGAGGCAAGAACACTGTTGAACCTAAAAATTTTAGAAAGAATGAACCCACTAAGGTTAATAACTTTGAGAAACCTAAGGAGAAAGTAGGTCAATCTTCTAATAATTCTTTGGGACAACAATGTTATGGTTGTCAAGGGTATGGTCATTTAAAGTCTGAATGTCCTACTTATTTGAAGTCTAAGGGTAAGGCTATGGCTGTAACCCTTAGTGATGACGAAGTTTCCGACAATGAATCCGCCAGTGATGAGGATGGAAACTTCATTGCTTTCACTGCTACAACTGTAGTCAATGAAAGCATATCTGTTGAAGAGAACCCTTCTGATGGGGAACTCTCTGATGATGCAGATTTACAGGAAGCCTACAATAAACTTTGCAAAGTTGCTGCAAAGGATGCCATGAATGTTGAGTTAGGCTTGAAGAAAATTGCATCTCTTGAACTTGAAAAGAAAAATTTACTTGTTAAATTGTTTGATGCAAATGAGCTTTTGAATAATGTGAAAACTGAGAACATGCTCTTACTTGATAAAGTAAAATGTTTGGAACTTGATTTATCTGTTGCTAAAGAACAAACTAATAGGTCTGCAAGCTCCAAACTTGATCACATGTTGAGTATTCAAAAGTCTCCTTCTGATAAAACTGGTTTAGGTTATGAGGAAAGTATTTCTGTGCTTAAACCTTCTTCCACTAAATTTGTTCCTTCTTCTGAACCTCCTAAGAGTGAGATTGTTAAACCCTCGGTGAGTGAACCTGTCAAACCTGTTAATGTTCCTCTACCTAGAAAGATTAGGGTTGATCTTCATGCTTCTCATTCTAGAGCGTCTACTTCTACTAAGGGCAAATTGCATGATAAGCCTGCATGGGTTTGTCATTTTTGTGGAAAACCTGGACACATACGTCCAAATTGTTTTAAGTTGCAAGCTGCGAAGCAAGCAAATAAAACTAAAGTACCTGTGCCTCAAGCACATGATCCTATGGTACTTATTGGTGAATTGGTAAAGGCGTTAAACCTTTATTCCAATCCTGGAGTTGCTCAGAATTCTGATGTGAATCATAACTCCAATGCAAGAGTTGCATCTAAGAAGTCTTGGATGCAAAAGGCTCAATCTAATTGAGTCTATCTGACATGGTCCTTGTGCTTCATTGCTCAATCTTTTGTGACCTTTGTTTCTAGGATTTGCATTGCATTACATTCATGCATTTCATTCTAGGATGTTTGTGTCTTTGTTTAAAAAAAAAAAAAAAAAAAATTTTTTGCAAATTGTGTTTTGCTATTTTTCCTTGAGTTTGTAGACAAGGTTGGTCAATCAAAACTACATATCATAAGTATGTACCTTGTTTAGCTTTGATGCACTTATTTTTATTGCACTTTACTAGCTAAAGTCTTGTTGTGCATGTTGTGTGGGAAGATGCTATATTTGTTGATCACATGATCTTAATCTTGAAGTCTTATGTCTTTGATTGTTGGACTTGAACTTATTGAGAAAGGCATAAATAACCATCTCACCACTGTTTATTAGCCAATCATGAACACCTTAGTGCATATCATAAGATTTTGTACTCGAGAAAGTGTAGCACATGCACAAAAAGAACATAAGGTGTAGCCTCTCATTAAAATCGGTGTGTACATTATTGGACTATAATAATATCACAAATTCTAAATAAAATTGGCGTGTACATTATCCCGGCTATTATTAAGTTTCTAATCAAAAAATTTAAATAATGAGGCAAATCAAGAAACTTACATGATTGCAAGCTCTTATTCTAGGAGATGTGAGAGTTATATGATGTAACTCTTTAAAGGATAGTCTCTTTCAAATTCATGTGATGGATTTTGTAGAAATTGTGATTGATCTCTATGTGTATATCAACTCACATGTTTCTCAAACTTATGCTAGTTGCACACACTACACAAGTTATTCTTTGCTAGAATTGCGTACATGATAATGTGTGTGTTTTTGGCCTGACCAACCAAGTTTGAGAATTTTGGAAATTTGATGCAAAACATGTTTGCTTGTTTGTTGTTTGTTTTTGGGTATATTGAGAGAAAATTATGCTTTGGAAAAACTGGAATGAATATATGTGTTTTTTGAAAAATATCTCATCTCATACTCATACATTTAATTTTTCAAATCTGTTGCTTTGAGGAGTTTTTGGTCTAAAACGTTTGGTTTTTCAAAAATATGTTTTTTCCAGAATTTCGATCGATCGAAAGTAATTTTCGACCGATCGAAAATGTTTTAAAATGCTCGAAAACTCTCTGGTTGTTTCGATCGATCCAAGCTGTTTTTTGGATCAATCGAATAAGTTTTCGACCGATCGAATGTAATATTCGATCGATCGAAAATCGGTCCGGCTGTTTTTTTAAAAAGAAGTTTTCCAAGTGACTTTTCACTGTTTCAAAACTTTTCAAATTTTCTTTTGTTTCCTACCAACCGGTCAAAGAGTTTTTGGTGATTTTTGTCGTTTTCCTCCGACTCTTTTGCAAAATCTCTCTCTCCCAAGTGTGGTAAGTCTTTTATACCCTTCCTTTTGCATTATCTTCTATTTTCATGCATTTTTTCATGCATATTTGGGTAATTTTGGCTTTTAGGAATTTTCTATTTTTTGGGGTTGTTTTTGAATGATTCTTTCTCAAAATCTTTATGGGTTTTTGTGGGGACACCTTGTCTAAACACATCATGTGGTTTAATTGGATTATTTTGGTGGTTTGAAGGAAATTTGAAATTCTAGGGCTTGAAATTGAGTAAATTTGGGGTTTTTGTTCAATTGGATTGAAATTGATGAAATTGGCTTGTTGGATTGATTAATTTGATCATTATATTGAGTTAATTGTATATTGTGTTGATGAATTTATCAATTTGCTGTGTTTTGAAAATTAGGGTTTTTCAAATTGGGGATTTTTGATGAATATCAAATGCTCAAGCCATTTTTGTTAATTTGGATCAAAATTGAACATGTCACTGCATTAGTACATGCATCATGTTATGTTCATGCTCATGCATCATATAGAATTTTTATATTCTATTTTTTTGCTGTGCTAACTTGCAGTCTGCCCTTGGTTTTGGTTTTTGCTCTTTTCTTTTTGTGTCTGTCTTTTCCTTAGCACTATGCCTAGGAAAACTAGAGCCCATAGGACTTCTGATCCTTCTCCTTCCTTTGACACTGAGAGGTTCCCTAGTGAGTCAAACCAAGTCACTTATGAGACTTTGAACCTTAGGCGTCAGATTTGGGCTGAGCGTAGGGTTATCTTAGATGAGCTGGATCCTGAGGTGCGTCGTAATTTTGTGCGTCGGGGTTGGTTACCTTTGCTCGAGTATGAGCTTTCTCCTCCTCCTGCCACCTTGATTAGAGAATTCTATTCGAATCTCTCTATTCATGTCTATGATAACGACACTTTGGTTAAGGTGTGGTTACGTGGTGTAGAGTATCGCATTACCCCTTCGGTAGTGTCTAATGCTCTTGGGGTGCCCATTGTGGACCATCCTGTTTTTCCTTACGAGGAGTCGCCTCCCCTTGATGACGTCTTGTCATACATCACTGGGTCTTCTATCCAGTGGGGTTCTGATCCTCGGATCACTTCTGCTGAGCTGTCTGAGCTGCACTATCTTTTCTTTAGGATAGCGTGTCATTCTTTGTGGCCTATTTCGCATGTCCACACCATTCCTCTTGAGAGGTGTGTCTTTTTGTATGCTTTGGTCACTGATGCTCCTATCAGTTTTCCGCATCTGTTCCTTCGTTCTTTGAACGAGGTTCATCGGTCTAGTTCTACGGCTCATGCTTTGTTTTTTTCCTGTTTTCATTCATAGGATTCTCCTTTTTCTTGGTTTTGGTGAGTATCCTGCTTCTGAGCCTGTTCATGTTGTCGCTCCTATTGGTGCTACCTTTTTGAGGCAAAGGGCTGCTCAACTTCGAGCTAGCTCTAAGCGTGCTAGGGTAGAGCCATCCGATGTCACTCCACCCCCTTCTTCTTCTACAGATCCTCATGCAGCTAGGACTTCTTCTGATCCTGCTGTTGCTGCTGATGTTCCTCCACCGTTTGATGAGGTTTCTGACCTTCGTCGGACGCTTGACACTGTTGTGACCGTTCAGGCGGCTCATGGTCAGCTTTTGGTGGACATCCTTGATGAGCTACGTGCGTTACGAGTGGATTTGGCGAGCTCTCGTCGATCTCCTCCTCCACCTTTTGATGATGAGTGAGTGCCCTTTGGCAATTCGTCACAAAAAGGGGGAGTACATAGTTCATTAGGAGATTTTTTTTGGAGATTTACATTTTAGGGGGAGTTTTTGTTACTTGGTAGTGATACTGCGGAGCTTGTGGAGTTATTAGATTGTATCTAGATGCTTCACAGTGTATTCTCATTTTTAGCTCTTGTTTAGGAGATTTATTTTGTTGAGATACATTTGATGTATTTGTTTCTTATTTCACTAATGCTACTTCTCTGCTTATTGATCTATATTGATGATGTTATTCATGATATATGTCTTTATTTTGTGTCATGTGAAATTAAGATATTCTTTATTTATGTATTTCCTGTTTTTTTCCACACATGCGTTTATGTGTTTGTTAAGTGTTACAGGAATATACAGGTTGCTTTCAGTCGAGCTGCTGTCTACTTTGCAACTGTTAGATAGTAGTTTAGGTTGAATTGTTGTGTGGCTATTTTATTGTAATGGGCTATTTCAATTTGTAACTTTGAGCTTTTTGTTAAGTCTGTGTTTTGTCACGGATTGCCAAAGGGGGAGTTTGTTAGGTTCTAAAGATTAGGAACTAATGTATTTAGAACTTCAATTTGTATGTTGGCAAACCATGATCAAAACAGTGTTTAGTCGTGTGTTAGACTTGCTCAAAGTATGGGTTTAATTGTAAAGTTGGAATCGAGTTTTTATGCAGAAGTACTGTTCACTTTCTGTATGACTCGATCGATCGAAAATTAGACTCGATCGATCGAAAATCGTGCAGAACGTTTTTCTGCAGAAAATTCCAACTCAGCCCAAGCCCGTTTTAATGTATAGGGTTTTATGTTTGCCCTAAGTATAAAAGGGAAAACCCTAGCCACGTTTTTAAAGTTCTGTTTTGCTGTGTTTGTGAATCTTTCTTTGAGATCTAGAGGTGTTTACCTTCACATACACTTAGGGTTTACAAACTTGAGATTTATGTCAAGAGTTGTGTAGATCGTTACAGTTGCAGAATCAAGAGAACACAAAGATATACAAGCAGGTGCGCTTGTGGATTTGTTGAAGAATTCCGGAAAGAAGGAGTCCGTGGATCTTGGAGC
Source organism: Lithocarpus polystachyus (assembly GCA_033629205.1). Lineage (NCBI taxonomy): Eukaryota > Viridiplantae > Streptophyta > Magnoliopsida > Fagales > Fagaceae > Lithocarpus > Lithocarpus polystachyus. The sequence goes on from CM066165.1 coordinate 11,910,284, forward strand.
TATCATGGGGTCATGGTAGTAAGTTTCCTACACTCGGGTAGCAATATGACGTTAGTGGTCTAAGTCTATTGTGTAAACTTCGATTCTTTCATAGTGGATTCAGTTTACCTTGAGGATAGCTAGGTCAAATCCTCCCCAGGTTTTTACCGGTGTGGTTTCCTGGGTCATCAGATCTTTGTGTTGTTTATTTTTCCGCTGCTTTGTTATTTTTGCTTAATTGTGTTAACCTAGTTTTAATTAAATTACCTAAGTTAATAACTTGGCTAATTCTCTAGGTTAATCTGCTGGGTTTAAGGGGTCTAAACGAACTGACAGAATCTAAACAAGCTCGTGTGTTTCACACAAATACAAGTTTTCAAATAAAAAAAGTTTAAAGTTAGAAGAGGTAAAAGATAAAAAAGTATAAACTTTTTGTGAGTGATTCAGGGGCTTGCACAGTTCCAAATCGATGAAATGTGAACGCAATGCTACAGACTGCAACCCGTTGTACAGTAAGACAAGCATAGAATTATGCTTCCTTTTGTAGAATTATCCCAATTACATGCTTTCCAGGTATGTAATGGACTATTTGAGGTCCAATTTGAAAACGCATTAAGAAAATGAGGAAGAGGAAATGTTGGACTCGGACAAAATGTAACGGCAAACTTTAAGTGGTCATGAATAAGAGAATTGAGAAAGGTATCAAGTGAATGAATTTGAACCCACTCGCTGCAAAACTCCGGTGGTAGATTTGGTTTTATCTATTGTCGTCACGTGCTATGAGGTCGATAAATTTCCACTAAAAACCTTTTTCTTATTTAGTAAAAAAAAAAAAGGAATGAATTTTAAAAGTTGAATGTTGATGAAAAAAAGGAGACGGAAAGTGATTAAGAAGTACAGGAGAGAATTGAATAATTATAAATGTTATTTTCATAGGACAATAATTTTAAGGGAATAGATGTCAAGTGAAAATCGAATACTTTAGGGCATGTTGTTTCAATTACAAACTGAAAGAGTTAAGACAATATCAATCCCAGTAATAAACATGCAAAAGAAAACAACATCAACATATATTAAATGATAGTTAGAACCGCTTAAGAGAATGTGTTAAGTAATGGTGTATAAACATTTTAGCATTTTATATATTTTGCATTCTTTAAAAAATAACAAAAAAGGAGGGGGGCTGCGGGGGAGAAGAAGAAGAAGAAGAAGAAAGAACTAGAGATGTTGAAGATAATGTGGAGCAACAAAAGTATAACAACATTAAATGCTACACTTTTATTATTATATAATATATAGATAAATATAGATTATCGATTAATGAATCACATGACAAAAACGAACTAATTTTATCATGTGTTATACATTTAATCCATTTGGTCCAAACATAAACTATCTTCCCAAGATCATTAAACAATCAATTTATATTTTAGATAGTTTCAACCTATAGCGTCTACTTCTTATGATTACTTTTTATAATCAAACCAAGATACAAATTAAATTTTGGTGTAGGCAAGAATAAAACTCTAAATCTCTTATTCGATGACAAGTGACATTACTAGTTGAGCTAACTAAAATTCATCACTAAACAATCATCTAAACTCACAATTCTAACATGTTCTTATATTATACAATCATTATATGATTTCTATGGCTTCTTCTTCATCATCATCATCTTCTTCTTCTTCTTCTTCTTCTTCTTCTTTCCGTGTTTTATTTTTTATTTTTAATAATTAATACATTCTAAACCTCAAATTTTTGAAATCATTTTATTTTATTTTTTAAAAATGTTTTTTTAAACTTTAATTTTTTTTATAATATTTCATTTAAATCTCAAAAATTATAAGAATGTTCTTTTAAATTTTATAGTTTCAACTAGTTTAATTTAAATCGTAGAGTTTTGAGAAAGTTTTGCTTATAACTCAAAATTTGAAATAAATTTCATTTAAGCTAGTTAGTCACGTGATGTTTAACTGTGTTAATAGACAAAAAAAAAAAAAAAAAAAGTGGTAAAAGGTTTAAATAATACGTTTTCGAAAACTTCAAGAATTAAATGAATTTTTTTATAAAAGCATATCCAAATCTATAAAGTTTAAAATGTAACTTTTCTTCTTTTGTTTTTGAGGAAAACTAGATAGGGAAGTGCGTGCTTACCGTGGAAAAAGAGAAGTGATTAGGGTCAATTATATATTTTATTTAAATCACGAAACAAAAACATAAATCATTTTATTTTTCAAGTACATAGATATTGTCAGTTCGTTTAGACCCCTTAAACCCAACAGATTAACCTAGAGAATTAGCCAAGTTATTAACTTAGGTAATTTAATTAAACTAGGTTAACACAAATAAATATAAAAACAATAAAGCAGCGGAAAATAAACAACACAAAGATATGATGACCCAGGAAACCACACCGGTAAAAACCTGAGGAGGATTTGACCTAGCTATCCTCAAGGTAAACTGAATCCACTATGAAAGAATTGAAGTTTACACAATAGACTTAGACCACTAACGTCATATTGCTACCTGCCTGTAGGAAACTTACTACCATGACCCCATGATAGCTCCGAGATCCACGGACTCCTTCTTTCCGGAATTCTTTAGCAAATCCACAAGCGCACCTGCTTGTATATCTTTGTGCTTTTTGATTCTGCAACTGTAACGATCTACACAACTCTCGACATAAATCTCAAGTTTGTAAACCCTAAGTGTATGTGAAGGTAAACACCTCTAGATCTCACAATGAGATTCACAAACACAGCAAAACAGAACTCTACAGAACTCTAAAAACGTGGCTAGGGTTTTCCCTTTTATACTTAGGGCAAACATAAAACCCTATACATTAAAACGGGCTTGGGCTGAGTTGGAAAATTCTGCAGAAAAACGTTCTGTGCGATTTTCGATCGATCGAGTCTAATTTTCGATCGATCGAGTCTCACAGAAAGTTACAAGTAATTCTGCATAAAAACTCGATTCCAACTTTACAATAAACCCCATACTTTGAGCAAGTCTAACACACGACTCAACATTGTTTTGATCATGGTTTGCCAACATACAAAATGAAGTTCTAAATACATTAGATCCTAGTCTTTAGAACCTAACAAACTCCCCCTTTGGCAATCCGTGACAAAACACAGACTTAACAAAAAGCTCAAAGTTACAAATTGAAATAGCCCATTACAATAAAATAGCCACTCAACAATTCAACCTAAACTACTATCCAACAGTTGCAAGGTAGACAGCAGCTCGACTGAAAACAACCTGTATATTCCTGTAACACTTAACAAACACATAAACGCATGTGTGGAACAAAAACAGGAAATACATAAATAAAAATTTCTTAATTTCACATGACACATAATAACAAACATATATCATGAATAACATCATCAATATAAGTCAATAAGCACAGTAACATAGTGAAATAAGAAAACATATACATAACAATGTATCTCAACAAAAATTATCTCCTAATCAAGAGCTAAAAATGTAAATACACAGTGAAGCACCTAGATACAATCTAATAACTCCACAAGCTCCGCAGTATCACTACTAAGAAAACAAACACTCCCCCTAAAATGTAAATCCCCTCAACACAAAAACAAGCTACTAATGAACTATGCACTCCCCCTTTTTGTGACGAATTGCCAAAAGGCACTCACTCATCATCAAAAGGAGGTGGAGAAGATCGACGAGAGCTCGCCAAATCCGCTCGCAATGCACGAAGCTCATCAAGGATGTCCACCAAAAGCTGACCATGAGCCGCCTGAACGGTCACGACAGTGTCAAGCGTCCGACGAAGGTCAGAAACCTCATCAAACGGTGGAGGAACATCAGCAGCAGCAGCAGCAACAGCAGGATCCGAAGAAGTCCCAGCGGCAAAAGGATCTGCAGAAGAAGAAGAAGGGGGTGGAGTGACACCGGTAGGCTCTACCCTAGCACGCTTAGAGCTAGCTCGAAGTTGAGCAGCCCTTTGCCTCAAAAAGGTAGCACCTATAGGAGCAATAACATGAACAGGCTCGGAAGCAGGATACTCACCAAAACCAAGAAAGAGAAGAATCCTATGAATAAAAACAGGAAAAAACAAAGCATGAGCCTGAGAACTAGACCTATGAACCTCGTTCAAAGAACGAAGGAACATATGCGGAAAACTGATAGGAGCATCAGTGACCAAAGCATACAGAAACACACATCGCTCAAGAGGGACGGTGTGAACATGAGTAATCGGCCACAAGGAATGACAAGCTATCCGAAAGAAAAGATAGTGCAACTCAGACAGCTCAGCAGACGAGATCCGAGGATCAGAACCCCACTGGATAGAAGTACTAGTGATGTATGACAAGACGTCATCAAGGGGAGGAGACTCCTCGTAAGGAAAGACGGGATGGTCCACAATGGGCACCCCAAGAGCATCCGACACCACCGAAGGGGTAATGCGGTACTCGACACCACGTAACCACACCTTGACTAAGGTGTCGTTATCGTAGACATGAATAGAGAGGTTCGAATAGAACTCTCTAATCAAAGAAGCAGGAGGAGGATGCTCAAAGTCTAGAAGAGGTAACCAACCCCGACGCTCAAAGTTCCTACGAACCTCAGGATCTAACTCATCTAAGATAACCCTACGCTCAGCCCAAATCTGACGCCTAAGATTAAGGGTCTCATAGGTAATCTGGTTAGATTCACTAGGAAATCTCTCGGTGTCAAAAGATGGAGAAGGATCAACAGTCCTATGGGCTCGAGTTTTCCTAGGCATAGTGCTAAGGAAAAGAGACAGACACAGAAAGAAAAGAGCAAAAACCAAAACCAAGAGCAGACTGCAAGTTAGCACAGCATAAAAAATATAGAAAATATCAAATCTATATGATGCATGAGCATGAACAGAAAATGATGCATGTACTAATGCAGTGACATGTTCAATTTTGATTCAAATTAACAAAATTGGCTTGAGCAAACAAAGTGTATCAAAAATACCCAATTTGAAAAACCCTAGTTTTCAAAACACAACAAATTGATAAATTGATCAACACAATAGTCAATTAACTCAATATAATGATCAAATTAATCAATCTAACAAGCCAATTTTATCAATTTCAACCCAATTGAACAAAATCCCCAATTTATTCAAATATAAGCCCTAGAATTTTAAATTTTCTTCAAAGCACCAAATAAACCAAATTAAACCACATGAGATGCTTAGGAAAGGTGTCCCCACAAAAACCCATAAAGAATTTGAGAAAGAATCACTCCAAAACAATCCCAAAAATAGAAAATCCCAAAATTCCGAAATTACCCAAATATGCATGAAAAAATGCATGAAAATAGAAAATAAATGCAAAAGGAAGGGTATAAGAGACTTACCAGCTGAGAGAGAGAGAGATTATGCAAATAAAGTGGAGGAAAACGACAAAAATCCCAAGAATAGTGCTGACCGGTTGGTAGGAAACCAAAAAGAGTTTTGAAAAGTTTTGAAAAAGTGAAAAGACACTTGAGAAACTTTCTTTTAAAAAACAGCCGGCACGATTTTCGATCGATCGAAAATTACATTCGATCGGTCGAAAACTTATTCGATTGATCCAAAAACAGCCTGGATCGATCGAACCAACCAGAGATTTTTCTGAACAAATTTAAACATTTTCGATCGGTCGAAAATCAGTTTCGATCGATCGAAATTCTGGAAAAATCAGTGTTTTGAAAAACCAAACATTTTAAATAAAAAACTCCTCAAAGCAACAGATTTTTAAAATCAAATGCATGAGTATGAGATGATATGATTTTCAAAAACACAAGTATTCAACCCAGATTCCTCAACCAAAATTTTCTCTCAATATACAAAAAAAATAAACAAGCAAACATGTTCGGCATCAATTTTCAAAGAATTCTCAAACTTGGTTGGTCAGACCAAAAACACACACAATAACATGTACACAATTTTAGCAAAGATTAACTTGTGTAGTGTGTGCAACTAACATAAGCTTGAGAGACATGTGAGGTGATATACACATAGAGATCAATCACAATTTCTACAAAATCCACCACATGAATTTGAAAGAGACTATCCCTTAAAGAGTTACATCATATAACTCCCACATCTCCTAGAGTAAAAGCTTGCAATCATGTAAGTTTCTTGATTTGCCTCATTATTCAAATTAGTTGATTAGAAACTTAATAATAGCCGGGATAATTTACACACCAATTTTAAGAATTTGTGAAGTTATTATAGCCCAATAATGTACACACCAATTTTAATAGAGGCTACACCTTATGTTCTTTTTGTGCATGTGCTACACTTTCTCGAGCACAAAATCTTATGATATGCACTAAGGTGTTCATGATTGGCTAATAAACAGTGGTGAGATAGTTATTTATGCCTTTCTCATTAAGTTCAAGTCCAACAATCAAAGACATACAACTTCAAAATCAAGATCATGTGATCAACAAATATAGCATCTTCCCACACAACATGCACAACAAGACTTTAGCTAGTAAAGTGCAATAAATAAGTGCATCAACGCTAAACAAGGTACATAAACATGTTATGCAATAATTGATAGACCAACCTTGTCTTCAAATTCAAGGAAAAATAGCAAAACACAATTTGCAACAAAATTTTTTTTTTATTTTTTTTTTATTTTTTTTTTATATAACAAAAAAAACAACCTAGAATGAAATGCATGAATGCAATGCAATGCAAATCCTAGAAACAGAGGTCACAAAAGATATAGCAATAAAGCACAAGGACCATGTCAGACAGACTCAATTAGGTTGAGCCTTTTTGCATCCAAGACTTCTTAGATGCAACTCTTACATTGGAGTTATGATTCATATTCGAATTCTGAGCAACTCCAGGATTGGAAAAAAGGTTTAACGCCTTTACCAATTCACCAATCAGTACCATAGGATCACGTGCTTGAGGCACAGGTACTGTAGTTTTATTTGCTCGCTTCGCAGCTTGCAACTTAAAACAATTTGGACGTATGTGTCCAGGTTTTCCACAAAAATGACAAACCCATGCAGGCTTATCATGCAATTTGCCCTTAGTCGAAGTAGAAGCTCTAGAATGAGAAGCATGAAGATCAACCCTAATTTTTCTAGGTGGAGTAACATTCAAAGGCTTGACAGGTTCACTCACCACGGGTTTGACAATCTCACTCTTAGGAGGTTCAGAAGAAGGAACAAATTTAGTGGAAGAAGGTTCAAGTACATAAATACTTTCCTCATAACCTAAACCGGATTTATCAGAAGGAGACTTTTGAATACTCAGCATGTGATCAAGTTTGGAGCTTGCAGACCTATTAGTTTGTTCTCTAGCAACAGACAAATCATGTTCCAAACATTTAACTTTCTCAAGCAAGAGCATGTTCTCAGTTTTCACATTATTCAAAAGCTCATTTGCATCAAATAATTTAACAAGTAAATTTTTCTTTTCAAGATCAAGAGATGCGATTTTCTTCAAGCCTAACTCAACATTCATAGCATCCTTTGCAGCAACTTTGCAAAGTTTATTGTAGGCTTCCTGTAGATCTGCATCCTCAGAGAGTTCCCCATCAGAAGGGTTCTCTTCAACAGACAAGCTTTCATTGACTACCGTGGTAGCAGTGAAAGCAATAAAGTTTCCATCCTCATCACTTGCGGATTCATTGTCGGAAACTTCGTCATCACTAAGGGTTACAGCCATAGCTTTACCCTTAGATCTCAAATAAGTAGGACATTCAGACTTTAAATGACCATACCCTTGACAACCATAACATTGTTGTCCCAAAGAATTATTAGAAGATTGACCTACTTTTTCTTTAGTTTTTTCAAAGTTATTTACCTTAGTGGGTTCATTCTTCCTAAAATTTTTAGGTTCAACAGTGTTCTTGCCTCTTGCCCTTCTGTTACTATTTCTCAGAAAGTTTCTAAAGTTCTTGGCAAGATAGGCAATCTCTGTAGCAGAGAGATCATCATCAAATCCACTATCCTCAACATCATCAACAGACTTAAGAGCCATTGATTTGGATTTGTTAGTTTTAGGAAGGTCTAACTCATAGGACTGAAGAGATCCTACAAGTTCATCAACAGGGATGGAGTCCACATCCTTACTCTCAGTAATGGCAGTCACTTTGGGTCTAAAATCTTCAGTCAAAGATCTAAGAATCTTCCTAACAATTTTAGGTTGATCATAGATTTCACCCAAATTATAAGCAGAATTAACAATATCATTCAACTTAGCATAGAACTCATCAAAAGATTCATCATCATTCATTCTTATGCTTTCAAATCTAGAAGTTAATTGCTGCAACTTATTAATTTTAACTGCCTTAGTGCCTTCATGCACAGTCTGGAGGATTTTCCAAGCAGTATGAGCAACCTCAACATTAGAGATTCTCTTAAATTCCTCCATGGAAACAGCATTAAAAATAGCATTCATTGCTTTGCTATTAAAAGCGGCTGCCTCCTTCTGAGAAGTTTGCCACTCACTCACAGGAGTAGTGGGCTTCTCCCATCCGTATTCAACGGAATTCCACACCCTCTCATCAATGGATTTTAGGAATGCTTTCATCCTTACTTTCCAATAGGCATAGTTGTTTCCATCAAAATGAGGAGGAACAACTAGAGAGTGTCCGTGTTCCATGACAACAGGGGTCAAGGATCAGCTCAAAGATCAAAGGATCAAACACAAAAGCTACCCGCTCTGATACCACTTGTCAGTTCGTTTAGACCCCTTAAACCCAACAGATTAACCTAGAGAATTAGCCAAGTTATTAACTTAGGTAATTTAATTAAACTAGGTTAACACAAATAAATATAAAAACAATAAAGCAGCGGAAAATAAACAACACAAAGATATGATGACCCAGGAAACCACACCGGTAAAAACCTGGGGAGGATTTGACCTAGCTATCCTCAAGGTAAACTGAATCCACTATGAAAGAATTGAAGTTTACACAATAGACTTAGACCACTAACGTCATATTGTTACCTGCCTGTAGGAAACTTACTACCATGACCCCATGATAGCTCCGAGATCCACGGACTCCTTCTTTCCGGAATTCTTTAGCAAATCCACAAGCGCACCTGCTTGTATATCTTTGTGCTCTTTGATTCTGCAACTGTAACGATCTACACAACTCTCGACATAAATCTCAAGTTTGTAAACCCTAAGTGTATGTGAAGGTAAACACCTCTAGATCTCACAATGAGATTCACAAACACAGCAAAACAGAACTCTACAGAACTCTAAAAACGTGGCTAGGGTTTTCCCTTTTATACTTAGGGCAAACATAAAACCCTATACATTAAAACGGGCTTGGGCTGAGTTGGAAAATTCTGCAGAAAAACGTTCTATGCGATTTTCGATCGATCGAGTCTAATTTTCGATCGATCGAGTCTCACAGAAAGTTACAAGTAATTCTGCATAAAAACTCGATTCCAACTTTACAATAAACCCCATACTTTGAGCAAGTCTAACACACGACTCAACATTGTTTTGATCATGGTTTGCCAACATACAAAATGAAGTTCTAAATACATTAGATCCTAGTCTTTAGAACCTAACAGATATTTATATTAATCAAAAGAGACATTAATTTTAAGAATTTTGATAGTTATATCATAAAAAGAAAATCACAGTCGTATAAGAATTTTGATCACACACAAAGTTAGGGTAGTTATTTAATTTATAAATATCTATTTTACTATAATAGTTTTTTAGTACTTCTTTGCTAAAGGTAATATATCTACTTACTAAAAACTTGTAAAAATGATAACAAATATCATTATCTTTCAACAATAAGTAACTAAATTTTGCTAAGGAAAAAATTGTATGTGAAATAGTGAATTTTGGCTCAACAAAGTTAACTAAACTAACAAAAAATTTCTAGAAATACAACAAAATAGCACAACATTTTCATAATACATTTATAATTTTGTTATATTTTATTTTGGCTTGTAAAGAATTGACAGTTTAGCAGTTTTGAAAATATTGTGATGACAACAAAATGTCTTAACATTTTCACAAAAGAAATACTATATCTACAACATTTTCAAAACAAATTATAACAAATAGGTTGGTACAAGATGTTATTGGTGGAAAAAAAGTAATTTCATTGGGAAGTTTAAATTAGACCCAATAGTAACTTACTTCCTATGATTTGTTATGAAAGTTTTGTAAAAAATTGACAGTTTAACGGTTTTGAATATATTGTGATGACAATAAAATGTCTTAACATTTTCATAAAAGAAATGTTATGTCTAGGATATTTTCATAACAAATTATAATAAATAGGTTGGCACAGGATGCTATTGGTGGCAAAAATATAATTTCATTGGTAAGTTTAAATTAGAACCAATAGTAATTTACCACATATAATTTGTTATGAAAGTGTTGTGAAAAATATTATAAATGTAGTACTTTATTTGCAAAATCCTTTATTTTTAGTCGTTGTTAGTTCTAATATGATATTTTATTATTTTATTTTGACCTATGACGAATTAATACCTCAACAGTTGTCAAAATATTGTGCCAATTTATTGTGATATTATTATTATTATTATTATTATTATTATTATTATTATGTGAAATAATGCGAGTTGAACAAAAAATTGCTGTAACATTAAGCATTCACCAAAAACAAAAAAAGCGGCCAGTGAATAGTGCAGAGTGAACAAACCAAAAACATAGTAAGCATTCGCGTTTTTTATATATACTAGTGTTGGCTGCACGTGCAAGGCACGTGCTGCCCCAGTAGTGAAAAAATTAATAGATTTTGTGTGTGAAACCGTGAATTTTAGCTCACCTAATTTGACTATATTAAAAAAAAAAGTCTAAGAATATAACAAAATATCACAATATTTTCACAATATCTTCATTTTTAGGATCCGAATAGATATTTTTTTATTTTATTTGAGAAAAATGCTACATTCATAACATTTTTAAAACAAATTCTAAATGACAAGTTGTTATTAGTTTTAAACTGATAACATTGTTATTGTTATTCTCAAAACATTATTTTCAGTTGTGGTTAGTCACAATCTCATATTTACTATTTTATTTCGACTTGTAAAAAATTGATACTTCAATATTTGTAAAAATATTATGAAATTTGTTATGTCAGTATAACAATATATATGTCAACTTACATAAATATTTAAAAGAAAAAAAAAACACAAACCGATTACTGGGAAAAAAAAGTTTAGGCACTGTAGAAATTAATATTAAAATGTTGTGGACTTAGCATTTTTTTATTTAATCTATAAGAAACTGAGATCTCAACAATTGTAAAAATATTGTGATAATAATAAGTGTTATAACATTTTCTCAAAACATTTATTTTCAGTTGTAGTTGGTTATAGTCTCATATTTTATTATTTTATTTCGACTTGTAAGAAATTGACTCGTCAATAATTATGAAATTTGTTGTGTCAGTATAACAATATATATGTTAGCTTACATAAACATTTCAAAGAAAAAAAAACACAAACCGATTACTGAAAAAAAAAAAAAACATCTTTAGGCATTGTAGCTATAGTGCCAATTGAATAAATCAAAAGCACTGTAGCTCCAATGTTATTCATCAATAATAGCTTACCTATGATTTGTTATGAAATTAATGTTAAAATGTTGTGGAATTAGAATTTTTTTTATTTGATATATAACAAACTATGATCTCAACAATTATGAAATTTGTTATGTCAGTATAACAATATATATGTCAACTTACATAAATATTTAAAAGAAAAAAAAAACACAAACCGATTACTGGGAAAAAAAAGTTTAGGCACTGTAGAAATTAATATTAAAATGTTGTGGACTTAGCATTTTTTTATTTAATCTATAAGAAACTGAGATCTCAACAATTGTAAAAATATTGTGATAATAATAAGTGTTATAACATTTTCTCAAAACATTTATTTTCAGTTGTAGTTGGTTATAGTCTCATATTTTATTATTTTATTTCGACTTGTAAGAAATTGACTCGTCAATAATTATGAAATTTGTTGTGTCAGTATAACAATATATATGTTAGCTTACATAAACATTTCAAAGAAAAAAAAACACAAACCGATTATTGAAAAAAAAAAAAAAAACATCTTTAGGCATTGTAGCTATAGTGCCAATTGAATAAATCAAAAGCACTGTAGCTCCAATGTTATTCATCAATAATAGCTTACCTATGATTTGTTATGAAATTAATGTTAAAATGTTGTGGAATTAGAATTTTTTTTATTTGATATATAAGAAACTATGATCTCAACAATTGTGAAAATATTGTGATAACAATAAGCGTTGTAACATTTTCTCAAAACATTTATTTTCATTTGTGGTTGGTCACAGTCTCATATTTTATTTTTTTATTTTGAGTTGTAAGAAATTGATACCTCAATAATTGTGAAAATATTGTGAAATTTGTTGTGTCAGTATAACAATATATGTGCCAGCTTATATAAATATTTAATAGGAAAAAAAAACACAAACCGATTACTGGAAAAAAAAAAAACTTTAGGCACCGTAGAAATTAATATTAAAATTTTGTGGACTTAGCATTTTTTTTATTTGATTTATAAGAAATTGAGATCTCAATAATTATGAAAATATTGTGATAACAATAAGTGTTGTAACATTTTTTCAAAACATTTATTTTCAGTTGTGGTTGGCTACAGTCTCATATTTTATTATTTTATTTCGACCGGTAAGAAATTGATACGTCAATAATTGTGAAAATATTGTGAAATTTGTTGTGTCAGTATAATAATATAAATGTCAGCTTACATCAATATTTAAAAGAAAAAAAACACAACTGATTACTGAAAAAAAAAGTGACTCACAAACCATAATTGTGAAAATATTGTGAAATTTATTGTGTCAGTATAACAATATAAATGTTAGCTTATATCAATATTTAAAAGAAAAAAAAACACAAACCGATTACTGGAAAAAAAAAAGAAAAAGTGACTCACGAAAATGACACTGTAGATGAACAGTGCCAAAACACTAGATTTACAGTGCGAAAGCACTATAACGGCATTGTCAAAACATTTATTTTCAGTTGTGGTTGACTACATGCTCATATTTTATTATTTTATTTCGACTTGTAAGAAATTGACATGTCAATAATTGTAAAAATATTGTGAAATTTTTTGTGTCAGTATAACAATATAAATGTCAGTTTACATCAATATTTGAAAGAAAAAAAAAAACACAAACCGATTACTGGAAAGAAAAAAAAGACTAAGTAAACCATAATTGTGAAAATATTGTGAAATTTATTGTATCAGTATAACCATATAAATGTCAGCTTATATTAATATTTAAAATAAAAAAAATAACACGAACCGATAAATGAAAAGAAAAAAAAAAAACGACTCATCAAAACGGCACTGTAGATGAACAGTGCAAAAGCACTGAATGCACAGTGCCAAAGCACTGCAGCGGCACAGCCGCTTTTATATATAAAAAATTTGTTGTATTAGTATAACAATATAAATGTCAGCTTACATCAATATTTAAAAAAAAAAAAAAAAACACAATCGATTACTGGAAAAAAAAAAGTGACTAACTAAATCATAATTGTAAAAATATTGTGAAATTTATTGTGTCAGTAAAATAATATAAATGTCAGCTTACATCAATATTTAAAAGAAAAAAAAACATAAACCAATTACTGAAAAAAAAAGTGACTCATGAAAACAACACTGTAGATGAACAGTGAATAACACTACATGAACAATACAAAAACACTGTTATATAAAAATGTATTGTGTCAGTATAACAATATAAATGCTAGTTTACATCAATATTTAACACAAACCGATTACTGAAAAAAAAATGTGACTAACGAAACCATAATTGTGAAAATATTGTGAAATTTATTTTGTCAGTATAACATCATTTAAAAGAAAAAAAAAACACACACACGCAAACCTAATACTGAAGAAAAAAAAAAGCGACTCACGAAACTATAATTGTGAAAATATTGTGAAATTTATTATGTCAGTATAACATCATTTAAAAGAAAAAAAAAACATATACACAAACCGAACACTGAAAAAAAAAAAAAAAAAAAAAACGACTCACGAAACTAAGTTGCTATACCCGCTACAGTGCAAATGCACATTACCGAATCACTGTAGTGGCATTGCCGCATTTTATATAAAGATAAAAATCATTCTACTTCTTGTGGCCGTGTACTCATGTTTGTTTATATTGCGAGTTAATTCTGTATTATATTGGCCAATATTGCTGATATTCTTTTTTTGATGGGACCAATATTGCTGATATTTGTCATACTAGTACCCAGGCGAATACAATATCATTTTTTTCAATGTCGATTTCATTTCGGTCATACAAGGGCAAATATCATATTCGGCCTATCAATACGTAGTAAGTTTAAACAAAAATGGACAAAGTTTCTTAAATCCTACTAAAAAATTAACGCAATTAAATATTTTGAAAATCTAATTAGTGATTGCGTAATTTTTATATTTTTTTATATATATGTGAAATTTCATTCAAATTAGATATTAATAAATATTGTAGGGGAGGATTTTGTTTCAGCCCTGCAAACCATTTGTCCTCTCTAAGGAGCCATGTTTGTGAGGTCTATGTCAGTCATTAGAAACATGCAGACAGCCAGACAGACTGCTTGCAGTGGCAAAAACCAATTTACTAACTTCACAGGCTTTCGAGTTTCACCCCTTACTTCATCACAATCCGATCACTGAATATTGTCACTCTTCTTCTTGAATCCTTACCTAGCTAGCAAAGCAGGGAAAAAAAAAATGATTTTGGAGACTTTGTTGGGGGCATTCCTTCAAGTGCTGTTTGACAGGCTAGCTACTCGCCAAGTCTTGGACTTCTTCCGAGACCGTGATTTCGACCGGACACTGTTTGACAAGCTGAAAACAGTTCTGCTTACTGTTAGTGCTGTGCTCACTGATGCAGAGGAGAAGCAGATCACTAATCTGGCGGTGAAAGGGTGGCTCAATGAGCTCAGAGATGCTGTCTACCATGCTGATGATCTGTTGGACGAGATCAACACTATCACTTTGCAAGCCGAGTCGGAAGAAGCCAAGATCCACAGGAAACAGCTACCAGGTCAATTCTCTATTCAAAATTCAGATTATGAACATGGTAAAGATTTAGAATCCAAGCTTAAAATGATAGTTGAAAGACTAGAATCTTTAGCTAAGGAAAAAGATCTCCTCAATCTCAAAGAAACTGTTGGACGGAAACCTCTGCTCACGTTTCCGACAACTTCGTTGGTAGATGAATCTGAGGTGTTTGGTAGGGATAAAGATAAAGATCGGCTAATAAAATTTGTGCTTGCTGGTAATGCACAACAAAACAGAATCTCTGTGATTGCAATAGTTGGAATTGGGGGTGTTGGCAAGACGACTCTTGCTCAACTTTTGTATAATGATTCCAGGGTGAAGACGCATTTTAGATTGAGAGCTTGGGTTCATGTTTCAGAAGCATTTGATGTTTTTAAGGTATCGAGAATCATTTTCGAGTCAATCACTTCGAGGAATTGTAATGTCACCGACTTGAATGTTCTTCAAGTTAGACTGAAGGAGATATTGATGAGAAAGAGATTTTTGCTGGTTTTAGATGATATTTGGAATGAGAATTTTATTGATTGGGATTTGCTATTGGGCCCTTTAAAATTTGGATCCAGTGGGAGTAAAATTCTTGTGACAACTCGTAATCGAAATGTTGCATCGCTAATGCGCCCTCTTGTTACTTATCCTTTACTTCATTTATCAGATGAAGATTGCTGGTCATTATTTGCAAAACATGCATTTAGGACTAGCAATCCTGAAGAACATCCAATCTTAAATAAGATTGGTTGGGAAATTGTTAAAAAGTGTAGAGGTCTACCTTTAGCAGCAAAAACACTCGGGGGCGTCTTGCATCCCGAAGTAGAAGTTGAGGAATGGCACAAAATACTGAATAGCAAGATATGGGATCTGCCTAATGATAAGAGCAGCATACTTCCTGCTTTATTATTGAGCTATTATCATCTCCCTCCACATCTCAAACGATGCTTTGCTTATTGTTCGATAATTCCCAATGGTCGTGAGTTTGAGAAAGAGAAATTGATTCTCATGTGGATGGCAGAAGGTTTCTTGCAGCAGCCAAAAGGGAAAGACACAATGGAAGATGCTGGGGAAGAGTATTTTAGTGATCTAGTATCAAGGTCGTTTTTTCAACCGAGGAACGGGAAACGGTGTTTTGTGATGCATGACCTTATCATTGATTTAGCTCAATTTGTGTCGGGAGAATTTTGTTGCAAATTCGAGGATAACAAGCCATGTGAAGTTTCAGAAAAGGCTCGACATTTGTCATGCTCTATGGACCAACTTAATGGCCCTGAGAAATTTGTGGACCTTCAGGAACTAAGGTCTCTACGATCCTTTCTTCCATTAGGGTCTTCAAATACTAGTCGATGCACTGCCTTAAGTAACATAGTTAGTGATGTATGGTTGCAAATTCCAAAGCGATTGCGTGTGGTTTCTCTGTCTGGTCATTCCATCACTGAGCTGCCTGAGATTTTGGGACAGCTGATACATCTGCGCTACATGGACCTTTCTCACACTTTGATCAGAGAGTTACCCAGATCGACATGTTCTTTGTATAATTTGCAAACATTGTTGCTGTCAAGTTGTTATAATCTCACCGTGTTACCAGAAAACATTGGAGACCTCATTAATTTACGCCATCTAGATGCAAGTGAAACCAACTTAGCAGAGATGCCAGTTGCATTTGGAAGATTGAAGAGTCTTCGAGTGTTGACTAATTTTGTTGTGAGCAAAGATAGTGGGTCAAGGATCACTGAATTGGGCAAGCTTTCACATCTTCGAAGTACACTTACCATCTCAAAGCTGGAGTATGTGGTCAATGCCATAGATGCTTCAAAGGCCGACTTGAAAAGTAAAAATTATCTTAATGAGTTGGTTTTCCAATGGAACTCTGACACCCATGAAGTACAAACTGAAACAAAAGTACTCGACAATCTGCGGCCTCATGAAAATTTGAAGAAGCTAACCATTGAAAACTACGGTGGTACAAGGTTTCCCAATTGGTTAGGTGACGCCATTTTTGCTAACATGGTATTCCTACATCTTAGCAGGTGCAAAAAATGTACGGCCTTGCCGCCACTAGGGCAGTTATCTTCTCTTCAAGAGCTCCGCATCTCAAAGATGGAAAGATTACAAAACCTGGATGCCGGATTTTATGGGAACAGCCACATGGGAGTCAAGCCATTCAGATGTTTGAAAACTTTGTGGTTTGAGGATTTGCCTAATTGGGTGCATTGGGTACCTTCTACAAATGAAGGCGAAGAGTTCCCTTCACTCCAGGAGCTTCGAATACAAGGATGTCCTGAATTAATTGGGAGCTTACCAAAGCACCTTGGTTCCTTGACAAAATTGGTGGTTTCTGGGTGTCGGAAGCTTAAGGCTTCAATTCCGAGGGTCCCAACTTTGAAAGAAATGAAGCTGCATTGTTTGGATGCTTTGACAACCCTGCCTGAAGAATTGTTGGGAGGAAATTCTTGTTTCCAACAATTGGAAATAGTTAACTGCCCCTCACTCGTTTCCTTTTTTGGAGGTGATTCTCTTACTACATTAAAATCACTTTCTATTTCTTATTGTAGAAAATTAGAGTTCTTCCAACCTGAGAATGTAATGCACCAATTTGGAGTTCTTGAACGTTTGCATATATCAAATAGCTGTGAATCTTTGGAATCTCTGCCATTAGGCATATTCACCAAGCTTCAATATCTTCATATTAAGGACTGTGAGAATCTCATGTCCCTTTCAATTCAAGATATGGTTCTCACATTTCTTCAGGAAATTAAAATCAAGGATTGCCTAGAGCTCGAATCACTTCCTGGAGGGGGGTTGCATACTTGCTTACCATGTCTTCTAAGATTGGAATTATCCAACTGTCCAAAGCTCTCTCAATTTTCCCCGGGCAATTTGCCCCTTAACTTACAATCTCTGATTATTA
The DNA here is from genome assembly GCA_033629205.1 of Lithocarpus polystachyus. NCBI lineage: Eukaryota > Viridiplantae > Streptophyta > Magnoliopsida > Fagales > Fagaceae > Lithocarpus > Lithocarpus polystachyus. The sequence continues at coordinate 11,928,258 of CM066165.1, forward strand.
GTAACTGCAACAATCTCACACCTCAAAAGGAATGGGGTTTACATGGAATGGTGTCTCTCACTTGTTTTGAGATTGAAGGTGGCTGCAGTAATGTGAAGTTTTTTCCAGAAGAGGGTCTGTTGCCCAACACGCTCACTTCTCTTCGTATTAGCAGACTTCCAAACCTCAAAGTCCTTGACAAAGGCCTTCAGGACCTCACCTCGCTTGAAACACTGGAGATCAACGACTGTGAAAAGCTCGAGTCAATGCCAGCAGGGGGATTGCCCACCACTCTTACTTCAATTTCAATCACTGAATGCTTGTTACTTGGCTCTCGTTGCCAAGAGGGAGGTGTAGAAAGGCCCAAGATTTCTCACATTTCTGGCATACACATTTTCCCGATTCCTGATCAAGTGAATGAACACCGATGAAAGCAAAAATATGAGAACACTCAATTTTCTTCAGGTACCTTTCCTATACTGGACAGATGTGCTAGTGCATAGTTATATTGTTTCAAAGTATTACAAATTCTTAACCATGTGAATGAATTTTTCTTTTCCTTCTCTAAAAATGTTCATCTCATTGGCAGTCATAAAATTCTGATCGGCAGTGGCCGTGTCCAACCCATAGTAGCACATGATTAATCCTTCATTCATGGTTTGATAGATCTTCAACATGAAGCTACATATTGTGCACCGCTTTAAGTTCAACCAGAGAAGAACAGAGAATACAGCTTGGACCCTTTCATCTTGGATCCGTTCTTGTTTGGCGGGTATTCTCATATTTCATTTTGGAGTTTGGACTTTATGGTTATGTAATTCAATAGATTTCATGGTTATGTAATTCAGTAAGTCTATAATTTATTTCCTAAGTTCTTCACGATTGTTGAAGAAGTATTTTGTGATTCTTATTAATAAAAGTGATGTTGTAATGGGCTCATGTCAAAGTGATGTTCTAATTACAACTTGCCATGCTAGCATTTGTGAAAAAAAATTGTGATTTTTTAATGAAATTATTTTTGTGTCTATAAAATTGGTCTATTTAACTGGTTGCGAGAAAACAATAAAGGCTCAAATTGACTTTTCATCCCTATATTTATGGGGTGTATTCATTTTAAATTTTAATCCTTGATTTTTCTCCCCCCTTGTTTCACTTTAATCCTTGAATTTCCTGAGACGGTTTTCATTCTATCGACATTGTCTGTCTAATAGAAAATGTTGACCTAACAAACATATTATTTACATGTCACTTAATTACCATAAAAAATTATTTAAATAATACTCCTATTTATAGTGCTATGTTGGTGCTTGGATGACAGAAAAAAGTATTTTTATAAAATGATAAAAATATAAAAGTACTTCAAAAAAAAAAAAAAAAAAAATCCTTTTCCACTACTTTTATGGTAACCAAACATAATAAGATCTATACTCTCCCACTTTATTGGCAATCAAACATTACACTGTCAACGCACACACCTTATACGCAAATGATTTTTGGTGAAGAGAATCAGCAAACCTCCTCCTTACATGTAAATCCTAACACCAAAATCATCCCGTACATAAGAGAAATCAAACCCCGCAGGCCCAACAAAGACTCGAGCAACAATGGGCAACCTAGACACGCCAACCGGGTGAAAGTTTGGAACCAACCTAGACATGCCCAATTGCAATTAGTTTTGTTGGGTGTGACGGGTTTATTTATTTATTTTTGGGCTTGACGTTTTTTTTTATTTAATTTTTTTTAGAGGTTTTAGCCATCATAAATTAGGGCCTCAAAATTTCACAAATATTAATGTGGCCTGCTATGACCAGTAATACCATTACTATTACTATGAGATAAAAAATAATGCAATTGTATGTTCATGTGAAAGTAATATTATTTTAATCAAAACTTATGATTTTAACAAGTTGCAACATTGCTTAAGAGAAAGTGACTGAGACTTCAACACCTACATATATTTTCTACTTGTTTCTCAAGAAAGCTTATATAAATATAAATTTTTTTTTTCCTACTCCTAACCTGAAACTAGTAGCTAATGTAAATCAAATGCAAATTGCATGACTTGACTGCAAACATCTTACCAGACACTCCTTGTTAAGCTTAGTGTTGGCAAATTCCATGGCTTTTTAACCTTGTTTGAGTTGTAACATTTCAATTTCAAGCACAAGACCAATTGTCCAAGAAGCAGCTCAAAGAAAAAAAAAATTAATTGACTATTTAATGACTTTAGAATCCGTGACATACATGCTAAACTATACCACATTATAATTGACCTAAACAGAGCTTTGAGAGGTTTTAAAAGTCTTTTGTGTGTGCTACCATAGAAAGGTCAAAAGCCTCTATTTTACCCCAACTTTTTTAGTACAAAATGCGAATCTAAAGAAGAAGTTCTTATTTGGCAAGCAAAGCTAAAGCCACATAGCATTATCACAATACAATTTCTATGGTCTCAAACCTTCAGCATGGCCCTTGAAGTCACGAACACTGATCATGTGGAAGATTTTAGATTAGAAGAGTTCATGGGGTTCAGAGCATATTGATGACCCAAGTCCACAACAACAAAAAAATTAATATGTTTATTGTTGATGACCTAAGTCCATAGCAAAAAACCTATAGCAACTACATCTTAACTATAAGAATTGTGTTACAGTTAACCCAATATAGCGAATATACAGTAGTTAGTCCTATTGTTGTAATATTTGCACTACAAGTAAAATTATGACTTATTACTGATAGGACCTATATTGAGCTTGAGCCTCTTGGCATTAAGGAAGGATGGAATGTTAAGGTATTGTAATAACGACCAATTTTTCAGAACCAGCGGCAAGAAAATAACGAGAATTGGTATACCATCATTGAAAATAACGATTGATTCATGATCATGGAATATTCCTTTATCAGCACAATAGAGGTTTGTCTTCTTCTTCTTTTTATACTCAAGAAATTTGCTAGCTATCACAAAGAAACAATAGTAAAGAAAACAAAATAAGGAATTAAGGATGCAATTAATATATAAGATTTCTAGTAGATATCGCTAGTTACCTGTGGCTCCACGGCACATTGTTTACTAGTCATGAGCTTTCTTCCATCTTGATTGATTCTTGCTGCAAAAGCTAAATCCTCTCTACAAAGGAAACTCGTTTCAGGAAAGATGAAATGTTATAGTATTGTAATAGCAGATAACGTTCAAAACCGTTGGCCAGAAAATGATAACAACTAGTATACCATCATAAAAAACAACAATGGGAATATTATCATGAATAATCTCTTTGCTTACTGTACTAAGAAATTATCTTGAGATATATACAGGTGAAGAAAACATAAAAGGACACTCAACCAGCCTGTCCCATTGACTTGTTAAAAGCCAATAACTAGATTTGATTTCTAGTATTTACCACCAATCAGCTGTGAGTTCAAGCCACTTTGTTAACTTGTTATTAGCTTTGTCATTCTTCTGCTTGATCTTGCTTCAAAAAGCTTTCAAAAGCCAGAGTTGATCGATCTTTTTAGAGGAATAAGAATCTGCCCGAAAGCACCTAATATACTTTCCAAGTGAAAAAAACGTGAGGTTCTTAGTCCATTAAATCTGAGCTATGATCATCTTTCTGTACATCTAAAACGATGCCTTGCATATTGTTCAATATTTCCCCCGGAATATGAATTTGAGAAAAAGAAGCTAGTCCATTTACGGATGGCAGAAGGTTTTTTGCAACTTCCTGGAGAAAATCGAAGCATGGAAGAGGTTGGTGATGGATTCTTTTGTGAATTATTATTGAGGTCTTTTCTTTAACGATCAAATGGCAATAAATCATGTTTCATGATGCACGATCTTATGAATCACTTAGCCGCTCTTGTTTCTGGGAAATTTTGCTTCAGATTGGAGTATGATGATACCTCAGGCATGAATGCATGGACTCGGCATTTGTCACATTTTAGATGCAAATATGATTGCCCAATGATATTTGAGGCCATCGATAAAGCCAAGTTTATAAGAACCTTTTTGTCACTGGATCATGAATCAAGTCATTTTAGCAATATTAAGCTACAAAATTTGTTTTCCAAACTGCAATTCTTACGAGTGCTTTCTTTATCTCACTATCATATTACCGAGCTACCTATTTCAATCAGCAAGTTGAAACATCTACGGTATATGGATCTCTCTCAAACTACAATCAAGATTTTACCAGAAACAGTATGTGCTCTATACAATTTACAAACATTGATATTGTCAAATTGTCATTATCTTACTAAATTGCCAAAAAACATGTGGAAGCTTATAAACTTGCGTCATCTTGATATTATTGGAACTGACTTAAATGAGATGCCAAAAGAAATGAGTAGATTAGGAAGTCTTTTTCTTTGTTGTTAGCAAAAAAAGTGGCTCAACAGTCAGAGAGTTGGGGGGGTTTTTGTATCTTCATGGAACAAGTCGAATTTCGAAGTTGCAGAATGCGGTCTCTGTAAATATGTAGCTGAGGCAGGCTTGGTAGAGAAGACACAACTAGATGAGATATTGTTGGAATGGAGTGGAGACACTGTTGATCCCAAAAATGATAGAGATGTGCTTGAACAGCCTGTGCCTCATACAAATTTGAAGATGCTGAGCATTAGTTTCTACTGTGGTACGAGATTTCCAAGTTGGTTAGGGGATTTTTCATTCTCTAACATGGTTTTCCTACGCCTGAGCAGATGCAAGAATTGCTTATACTTGCCACTACTTGGACAGTTACCAGCTCTAAAAGTACTCATTATTGAACAGATGGATGAAGTAAAGAGGGTAGGTCCTGAATTCAGTAGGATGGATAAGCCATTTCAGTCTTTGGAAACTCTAACATTTGAGGGGATGTTGGAATGGGAAGAATGGGTTTCATCTGATGTAGAAGGTGGAGAATTCCCTTGCCTGCAAGAGCTTTCTATACGAAGATGCCCAAAGCTAAGGGAGAAATTACCCAAGCAATTTCGTTCAATAGTAAAAGTTGAGATCTCTGAATCTCAAGAACTTGTTACTACACTTATGACACAGGCCTCAATTATCTAAAGGCTTTTACCTTATCAAGATAAGGTTATGTTCATTAGTGATGATAAAGTTGTTTCATTCTCTGAGCAAATGACCATCTTTACATTTGAAGGTGTTGTAGAATCCTCATTGCCCATGACTAAAGGTGCTACAAAATGCCCCATGACTCAGACTCCAAATATTAGAGATGAAGCTAATTTTCCAGCCAAACCCCCGTACAACCAAGATGGAATGCAAGGCCTCTCCTTTTTTGAAAGCATGAAAGTTTCAAAAATATCACAACTATTGGAATTGCCATTGGGGCTGCAAAACCTCAAAATTGAAGGATGTGATACTCTGGAATTCATACCTGGAGAAGTGATTGACAGAATATCTTCTCTCCGACATTTGTATATCATTAATTGTTGTCCTCTCTAGTCCTTTCGAAGCCATCAACCTGCTTCCTTAAAAAGTCTTTATATCCAAAACTGCAAGGAATTTAAGTTTCTCCCACCTGCAGAGAAAACAGACCAGTATGAAGAACTTGAATATTTGTGCATAGGGAATAGTTTTGATTCCCTGATATCCCTCCCATTAAGCTTCTTTCCAAATCTTAGAACTCTTTCTATCTGGGATTATGCAAATCTGGAATCCCTTTCAATGCTAGAGGAAATTTAGGAAAGCCCCACATCTCTTGAGGCCTTGGAGATTAGGGATTGCCCTAAGCTAGTGTCTTTTCCAAAAAGAGGATTTCCTACCCCAAAACTGACATCCATTTGGTTCTCCAATTGCAAGAATCTCAAGGAACTTCCTCATCAGTTGCACACTCAATTCTATGCATTCAATCTTTATAAATAACTAGTCGCAGACCCGCGCATTGCTCGAGATAAATTTTTTTTTAGAGTGATCTTATTAAATATATTTGGGCTAATAAGTAATAACACTCTCCCATTTTGTCATTACCATTCTTTTTCCTAAATTTTTCCTACAATTTAAAATAAGTTTTCTTAAATTTAAAAATATTAACAAAAAGAAAATAATTCCCAACCCTTTGTCTTCCACGGTTACAATTTTAGATGACAACACATTGCTTTCCATGGTTACAATTTTAAATAGCAACTCTTTGTGTTCCACGGTTAAAATCTCAAACGGCAACCCTTCAGCTTTCTAATGCTAGACTTTGGCTTACTAACTCCTTCATCTCTTCCTCTCTTCACACTATATTAATACTGAAAAGCTAGATGATTTAATTTAGGTATCTCTAAATCTCAGTTGCTCTTGACCTCTATTCTTGTAATTGTCTGCATAATAGTTCAATGTAAAGATTAGATTAATAGTGTTTTTTCTTTTTTATTGATTTTTTTTTCTTTTTTAATTTTGTTACTGCCTCTAAATTGTTCCTAAAAATAAAATTTCATATGTTCATCTTAAGCCTATCCCTCCATTCCTTAACAGGAATTCTTGAGCATTTATTCACAGCTATAATGCATGTTTTAATTTTAGAAGGAATCATTAGTGGAGATGCTTGAGAATAATGAACTGATGGATCGGTGGCAATACAAATAGGCAGCATCAAAATGATAATTCTAAAAGAATATAGCAGTAACGGAAAATGAGGACTCATGGGTTCTGGTTCCACTCTAGATTCCATTTTCTAAGTTTTAATTAAATTACTGGACTCTTTTGTGAATTATGCAGAATTATGTTTATACTTGCATTGTAGTTTATTTTTTATTATTAATGGGCTATAATACAAAATAAATATGGTAAAAAAAAATTATTTGATGAAAGATTCCTTAGGTGCAGTACTTTAAAAGATAATACATTATGTAGGAACATGCTACTTCTTACATTCATGCTTAGGCAAATTACAAATAATTCGGGGAAATGTTTTAGGAAGAGACCTAGAAGAATGCAACTTACAGCAATCACAAGTTCATGTCCTCTCTTTGACTTATCGATGCTTTTAGTAAGTGCCTTAATGCTACCATGACTATGAGTATGTAGCAGGTTCTTCATACCTAGCAAAATTGTAACATAGTTTTATTTTGATCACATGAATTTGCAAGGGGAAAAAGGGGAGGGAGAGGAGGAGCAAAGGATGATCATATGGAGAAGCCTAGTGATACTGCAAACATACTTCACATTTCTCAAGAACAATGTTAATAACCAAAAATAATTTTCAAGGCACACAATGATAGCATGTCAAATGAAATTTTAATCTAAATTGTGCCTAAAAATAAAATTTCATATGTTAATCTTAAGCCTATCCCTTCATTTCTTAACAGGAATTCTTGAGCATTTATTCACAGCCATAATGCATGTTTTAATTTTAGAAGGATTCATTAGTGGAGATAATTTAGAATAATGAATGATGAATTGGTGGCAATACAAATAGGCAGCATCACAATAATAATTCTAAAATAATATAGCAGTAACGGAAAATGAGGACTCATGGGTTCTGGTTCCACTCTAGATTCCATTTTCTCGGTTTTAATTAAATTATGACATACGTTAGTTGCTAAACGAAATTAGGATCTATGAAAGAGTCCAATATGGACATGGTTACATAAAGGTTTTACTCAAATTGAGCTCATGCATATAAGCACCATATCACACATCTAATGCAAATCACTAAACATCATTGGCCTGAGATAATTCATGAATAAAAAATCATAGATATTGTATTATAAGGTTATTCTATACATAAATACTAAGTTTGCGTAACTTCCAAATCCAAGACTCCAAACCCATTTAGCACTCGAAAAATACCAATACGATTTAGCACCCTAATGAAATACAATGGGCTAATGAAAAATTACTATACGGTCCCTTCAAACAATAGTAATTTTTCATCTAATTACCAACTGCTCTTTGATATATTTAAGATACAGTAATCTCACAGAAAAATACTATTTTATCAAAGAATTAATATAGTAGTCTTATAAAAAGAATTAATACAGAAGTCTATTCATGAATGACTAAGCTTCAGGCAGTGAATGACTGAAAGTTGGGGTTGGGGTTGGGGAGGTCTTAGATCCAATTTCTAATTATAATAATAATAGTAATTGTGATTTTCAATAAGTAGTAATTTAATTTCGACAGAAAATAACTGTGGTCAATTGTGTCTAAAATGATATTGATTCTTAATAGTGAATATATGTATAATGCAACCATCTATAATTGTCAACCAAAGCTTCCACTCATCATATCTCACCAATTTAGAATGGAAATTCTCACTTCTGGTGTAACAAACTTCAAAAAAGTGTATTGGGTGTCCCAGATTAGCTGCAGATATATATGGTAGTTCCATTGTCATGACTCTTTTTTGATACTCCTTTGAAGCATGTTTGCTACATTATGGCCATGTTATTGGGATAAAATTATTATTTTTAGATAATTTGGTTTCACTTGGCCAACATATTTTGGACTTATGATGGACATATTATATAAAGAATTTCCTTTATAGGGTGCAATCGTTGAGAAAAAAGCTGTAGTGGTTTAACTTCAACTATGAAGAACAACTAAGTAACTTTTAGAAATACTGAATTATAATATACATTTTTATATTATATGATATAACAAATAATTAGTTGTTTCTCCTGTTGGTCCATGCTAGAAACAATCACCACACAAATTCACAAACCTTAATATATAGAGTTTTCTTCGAATCTTAGGACATTGACTGGGATGGCACTACTAATTTAACTTTCTCCAAGGACTGCGGCCACACTACTTGCTGGGCCCTACAAAATTTTGTTCAAATGTCGCAAACGCAGCTACTAGTCTAAGAGATAACAACGAACCAATATGCATCCACTATGAGCTTTTCACCAGAAAGCTGAACCCGTGCCATCACCAAAACCTAACACTCTAGCTAGAGAGAAACCTGGTAGCCTTCTATGAACCTAAAAATGCAGAATGTACAAAAATGATAAGAAAAATATTCAAATCAACAGGTACAAAAAAAAAAAAAAGGCGAAAAGGGGGTAGGGGGGAATTAATCAATTAGAACTCAAGGAAACTAAAAGCCTTGACCCAGTTAAGCCTAATTCAACTCTTTGACTGAGTTAAGCTCAGCACTTCATCTAAGTCTCAAATTTCAGCAACCAAACGGAAAGCAATTATAGCACTATTGAAAAATGCAGAATGTACAAAAATGATAAGAAAAATATTCAAATCAACAGGTACAAAAAAAAAAAAAAAGGCAAAAAGAAGGTAGGGGGGGGGAATTAATCAATTAGAACTCAAGGAAACTAAAAGCCTTGACCCACTTAAGCCTAATTAAACTCTTTGACTGAGTTAAGCTCAACACTTCATCCAAGTCTCAAATTTCAGCAACCAAACGGAAAACAATTATAGCACTATTGAACTGCTGACATATTAATATAAACAAAGCATAAAAGTTTTGTACCCAAAAAAAAAAAAAAAGAATTAAGATGTACAGATACCTCAACCAAAGCAGGCAAGTTCTGTTAGTATTTATATACCGTGTGGAAAGGAATAAAGGGAGGAAGGAAATCAGATAGGCAGCCGTTACTACGAAACGGTAGAGCAAGAAGGTGGGTAGCTTCCAACCTCTCTGTTTTCTCACCTTAAGGCTTCTACGTTTTCTTTTCTTCTTTCTATTTTTTTTTTCTTTTTTCCTCCCTTCAAGCTTCCCTCTACGTTACTATCTTCAAAACCCTAAACGCTTCCCTTTTTTCTTTTTCTTTTTTTCTCCTTCCTTTAAACCGGTTTCCTCCCTTTAAGCTTCCCTTTACGTTTCAATCTTCAAACTCAGTGTCTGCTTCTGTTTTGTCATGCAAAACCCTGAACGCTTCCTCTCCTTTTTTTTTTTTCTTTTTTTTTTCTTCCTTTAAACCGGTTTGAACTTTTTTTTTAAATTTATTTCTTTTTCCTATAAGTTGAATTGAAAAGGCTTTGGGTTGGGCTTCATAATGGAACTAAATAAATAAGAGGTGGGCTGGTTTAATTATACAAATTGATTATGGGGTGATAGTGGAAATAAATACATAAGTAGTGGGCTGCATTTATAGGGTTGGGATTTATAGGGCTCAAAATTGTAAAAACCATTTTAAAATTGAAGGAAAAATATATATTTTTTTAAATGACATGGCGGCTGATGTGGCGCAACGTGAAAGCAGCAGCATTAAACGCTACGCTTCAGCTTTTAGTAATATATAGATTGTCCAAAACTTGTATCACTTTCAGAAGCAGGTTTGCCTTCAAAACTAAGTTTACTAAGTATCACTTTCTGCAACAAACTCATTGATGATGTCAAGAATCACACCAGTGAGCTGCAGGGCCTTCGCGTATTTCGGACGAACCTGCACAGACAAGGAGAACCTCAAAGGGAAGTACCGGCGTGGTACAGGCCAACAACCCTCCGATGGTTAAGTTAGTATTGCTCACAACTCCAGAGTGCCAGAGTCGGGTCTTAGTATGCGTACCTCGATTTTGGAGGGCGTGGTGGTATTTATAGTAATAGTAGGGGCCTTGAGCCAAGGCGTACTGGAGAAGATATCGCAGTACCGGAATTGCCCCTGAGTAGCGTGGAGCGCAAGATACTCCCTGGGGTGGCCAAGCGTGTTGGGCAAGACATCCCTTTTGGGGGAGGGAATCGTGCTGCGTAAGATATCTGGCCAAGTAGTAGCGTATGCGACAAGATTCACTTTCCCAGGGAAGCGTACGTGACAAGATAGGCTTCAGTGCCTGATGGCAACATCCGTCGACCTTCTCCCCGTCGACCCCTAAGAGTCGGGTTGTCAATATCAGGCGTCTGTCACATACATCCGTCACCACAGGTCGAGCCTTCAGCCCGTGCAGGCTGCCAGCGTCAGGTGGGAGCTTTTCCCCTATCAGGTGCCCCCTCAGCCCATCAGTCCGTGAACCTTCAGAGGACGGACTAATGGGGTGATGGTTTCAATCTACACCAAGAGCCGAATAGACAGGCTGTCATCAGTAATTAATATCGGGTAATAAATGCAGGACACGTGTCGTCAACCCGTGGTCCGTGTGCTCGGAACGAGGCGTCCCTTCGTCTCCCGTAATACTCCCCATATAAAAGCCTTCCTTCTCTTCTCTCATTTTTCACTTTTCACTGAAAACAAACGATCAGAGCGCATCCGTTCACCCAGCAGAAAAGCACCTAATCCGTCAACTCGTGCGCCCGTCACATTCAAGCAACCGTCGATCATACCTTTCAGTAGCGCAAACAGCCGGTAAGTACTTACTACTGCTTGTTCATTTTTTGCCACTGTCAGTGTCTTTAGGGCGGTTGAACTTAGGGTTTTCCGTCACATGTAGGTGACATGTCTAGCGCGTCCAGTAACCAATCGTTTGTCCGCGACGGAGCGGGCTACGATGAAGTCAATCCTTCGGGTCCAAAGGATCCTGCAGCTACAACTTCTTCGAGTGAAGAGAGCTCGTCTACCGCCTCTTCCTCTTCGAGTAGTGATAGGGCGGAGAGCAACCTTAGTGACGGTCTAGAGGGAGAAGAACCTCAAGTCCAATCCGTCGTGGGTAGTGATGGGATGAGGAAGTTCGTCATGCTTTCTCTGTGGACGGTGAACGACTTTTTCTCCACAATTAAAGAGGCACACTTTAAAACACTTAGGAGCAAATACCAAATACCTGCCAATATACCTCTCCGTCTACCCCACCCAGGAGAGAAGTGCTACTACCGTGATGTTAGGGGTGTCGGGGTCTATGAGCAAATGCTCAAGGCAGGGTTGAGGTTTCCACTGACCCAACTACACCGTCACCTCCTCCACTACCTAGGACTGTCCGTCAACCAAGTTTCCCCAAACGCTTGGAGAGTTTTTATTGGGGTAGAGGTATTGTACGGGTCCATGTCAAAAGGGAAGAAAAGGTTGACGGTGAAGGAATTCTTCTACTGCTACCGTCCGGTGGAGATACAAAAATCCAGGGGGATGTATAGTTTTGTGGCGAGGAGTCCACTATTAAGGTTGGTGTGTGATACTCCAGATTCCAATAGGGACTGGAAGTCTAGGTACTTTTTCATGGACGGGGATGAGTGGATGGGTCATCCTGGTGAGACCGAGTTCATGCCCGTCGACATAACGTGGGGTGTCTTGTCCCCGTCTGGTATTCGCCCGTTCACTTTCTCTTCTCTTTTTTATTTATTTATTTATTTTTTATGCACCCTCAACTTATAACCGTCTTCCTTCCTCAGCTCAAGACCGTCCACAAGTGGCAATTGAAGACTGGAGCTTTTTGGAGAAAATTTTTCAGAAGTCTGAGTTGAAGGACAGGTCTTGGGCCAATTTGGTAAGCTTAAAGACCATTTGTTGGCACTGCGACGGACCTGAACCGTCCCCGGAAGCCGAGAAGTACGAGATACAAGTCAGAAAACGTACGTCCGTTCACCTGAACTTGGCCATTTTTCTCTCCCTTTTTTTTAACAACTCATGTGCCGTCTTGTTTCGCAGAAATGGACGAAGTGAAGAGGAGGGCCATAATCAAGCAGCAGGCAGCTGCGAAGAAGAAGGATGCCCAGGCAACAAGGACGGGCGTGATGAAGCCACCCGTCACAAAGCGAAAGCCAAGCCAAGAGACGGACCGTCTGCCCAAGAAGGCCAAGGTCACATCCGAGACCGTCGTTGGCCTCGAAGCTGACGTGAAGAGGGCCCCCATCAAGCAGGGGAAGGGGAAAGGCTTGATGACGGGTGGCCCTGGCTACGGGACGGAGAAGCCACCCGTCCTCATCTGTGAGGATTCCGGATACGCGATCGAGAAGCTGACGTCGATCATAACAGCTGACGACTATGCGGATCTGGGGAATCACTCGACAGAGGCCATGGGCGAAACGGGCCTCTTCAGCCTTGCCCAGGTAAACACACTATCCGTGTACTTCATTTCAAATATCTTTCTTCACCGTCGCTTGAGTTTAATGCCGTCCTATCTGAGGCCGTCGTCATGATGAAAGGGCTCATGGACCGTTGTGTTCGTGAGGAGGAGACCCTGAGCCGTGTACGGGCTAAGGCGGCTGAGACGGAGGACGAGCTCGAGCAATATAAGGCCTGGAGGGTGAGGATCGAGAAGAAGCTCTCCGTCATTAAGGAGGAGAGGTCCGAATTTGAGAAGCAGACGGAGATGCTGCGGAAGGTCCTTGTAGACAAAGAACAGGAGATCCAATCGATGAAGGACCAGCTCTGTCAGGCCAGGGATGACGCTATCAGAGAATACCGCGACTCTGAAGCCTACCTGACGGAGCTAGGTGGCACATTTACGGACGGTTTTGATGATGCCGTCCGTCAGGTGAAGGCCACCTATCCGGAGTTGGATCTTTCTGGAGTGTCTATAGACGATGCTCAGGCACAGACGTCCGTCCTCCAGGCTGCCTTAGAGAGCACGGATCGCCTCCTCAATGAAGCCCAGAATGATAAAGGTGACGGGGTCCCTGATGACGAGGCCGAGACAGCCGTTCAAGCCAAGGTTCAAGCAGAAGACGAAGTGAAAATAGTTGATTCCCCCGTCCATTAGACTTGTAATAATAAAATTTTTTTTTTGTATGGAGAACAATGTTGCCCTTGGAGGCATTCTTTGTAATAATTCTTTGAAAACAGTAATAATTTTTGTAGAACGGTCAGTTTCTGAACCGTCGAGAACAATGTTGCCCTTAGAGGCATTTTTGTTAATCTAGTTCCTGTTTCAAATTTTGTTCTTGTGTATATTGCTTGCATGGTTCCTCTTATATGTTGTTTATGCTTCATGAAACCGTCGACTTAATAGCCGTCAACTTTTTTTTTTTTTTTTCAAACTTCATGCTTGATTTTCTCATATGAAGAGCTTTGTGGAACCGTTAACTTTTGCATGCTTTTAAAACTTTGGGCCGTCACCCTAGATTCCGTCGTTAATTAGGCTTGGGACTTTGGCTTTCACCCCCGTAAGATAATGTTGTTGCCTTTGAGCCGTCGCCATTGATGCCGTCGTCCATTAGACTTGGGCTTTTGGCTTTTATCATTGTAGGATAATATAGTTGGCTTTGAGCCGTCGCCATTGATGCCGTCATTCATTAGACTTAGGCTTTTGGCTTTTTATCCTTGTAGGATAATGTAGTTGGTTTTGAGCCGTCGCCTTCGATGCCGTTGTCTATTAGACTTGGGCTTTTTGGCTTTTATCCTTGTGGGATAACTTATTTGGCTTTGAGCCGTCGCCTTCTATGCCGTCGTCTATTAGACTTAGGCTTTTTGGCTTTTATCCTTGTAGGATAATGTAGTTGGCTTTGAGCCGTCGCCTTCTATGCTGTCGTCTATTAGACTTAGGCTTTTTGGCTTTTACCCTTGTAGGATAATGTAGTTGGCTTTGAGCCGTCGCCTTCTATGCCGTCGTCTATTAGACTTACACTTTTTGGTTTTTATCCTTGTAGGATAATGTAGTTGGCTTTGAGCCGTCGCCTTCTATGCCGTCGTCTATTAGACTTAGGCTTTTGGCTTTTTATCCTTGTAGGTTCTTTGTAGGACGTTGGCTTTTAAGTCGTCAGCTTTTGTGCCTGACGCTTTTATGCCATGTAGATTTTTTGTAAGACGTGGGCCGTCAGCTTAGGTTCGTCACAGTCTTTTAACAATTTACAAAATGTAGAAGGGATCTTGGATGAACTTCTGAATCTTGTATAACTTTTTCAAAAGGGGAAAACATGCCTTTGAATTTTCAAATACATTAAAACAGATTACAAGTATGGGGTTGCCATTCTTTTTACTGGTAATACTTTCGCAAGTGTTCGGCATTCCATGGGTGGGGCAATTTCTGACCTTCCGGTGTTTCCAGGTGGTAGGTGCCCTTTCTCTGCCATGACGTGATTCGGTATGGTCCCTCCCAGTTGGGGCCGAGCTTTCCTTGGGCAGGGTCCCTGGCGGTGCCCATGACTCTTCTTAGAACGAGGTCTCTGACCCTGAAGTCCCTGTGTCTGACTCGGGAGTTATAGTACTTAGCCATTCGATCTTGGTACCTAGCGAGCCTTTGCTCCGCGGCTGCTCTGATTTCGTCAACTAAATCCAGCTGCAAGTGCAAGGCCTCGTTGTTCCTGCTTTCATCATAGGCGTTCACGCTGTAGGTTGTAAGTCCTACTTCGGCCAGGATGACTGCTTCGCTTCCGTAAGTTGACCGGAATGGCGTTTCTCCTGTAGGGGTCCTTGCCGTTGTCCTATATGCCCATAATACGCTGGGTAGTTCCTCGGGCCATATCCCCTTTGCCCTCTCGAGCCGGGTCTTGATAATTTTCAGCAAGGACCGGTTCGTCACTTCTACCTGACCGTTGGCCTGGGGGTGGGCTGGGGAGGAGTATTGATTTTTTATTCCCAGCTGCGAGCAGAACTCTCGGAATGGGCCGTTGTCGAATTGCTTGCCGTTGTCAGAGACTAGGACCCTAGGGATCCCAAACCTGCATATAATAGATTTCTAGACGAAGCTTTGCACGTTCTTCTCCGTAATGGTGGCTAGAGCTTCAGCTTCTACCCACTTCGTGAAGTAGTCTATGCCCACTACCAGGAATTTCAGCTGTCGAATGGCCGTTGGGAATGGTCCCATAATGTCTAGACCCCATTGAGCGAACGGCCATGGGGCCGTCATGGGTGTAAGCTCCACGGGCGGCTGCCTGACGACGTTGCCGAATCTCTGGCACTTGTCGCAGGCCCTGACGTAGGCTAGGGCGTCCTTTTGCATCGTGGGCCAGTAGTACCCGGCCCGAATCAGCTTGTGCGCCAGCGATCTTGAACCTGAATGGTTTCCGCATATTCCTTCGTAGACCTCCCGCATGACATAGTTTGCTTCCTCGGGACCCAAGCACCTTAGGTATGGGCGAGAGAAGCCCCTTTTGTATAGAACTTCCTTTATCAATATGAACCTCGATGCTTGGACCTTCAACCTTCTGGCGGCTTCTCTTCCATCGGGCAAGACGCCATATTTCAGGTAAGAGACCAATGGTGTGGTCCAGTTGTTTTCCAAACCTATCTCCTGTATTTCGACAGAGTCTATCAGTGGAGAAACCTGCACAAAGTAGAGCACACCGTCAGTGCTGCCCCCCTGCTCCGACGAAGCAGCTTTAGTGAGGCGGTCGGCTTGCTCATTTTCATCTCTGGGGATTTGGACTATCTTTGCCTTGAGTTCGTCTACCCTTCTTTTTGCATGATGGAGGTATTTCTTCATTTTGTCACCTCTGCACTCGTAGTTTCCGTTGACTTGGTTGACGACGACTTGGGAGTTGCAAGAGACGATCACTCGGGCTGCACCTGCTGCTTTGGCGAGGTCCAACCCGGCTATCAAGGCCTCGCACTCCGCCTCATTGTTGGTGATGGGAAAGTCCAGCCAGATCATGCAATCGACTTGATCTCCCTCGGGGGAGTGAAGTACGACACCAACACCACCAGCTTGTCTCGTTGACGACCCGTCCGTATATGCTTTCCATGGGGGACCTGCATCTGCCCCCTCGTCTTCCCTGTTGGTGAACTCGGCAATAAAATCAGCTACTGCCTGTCCTTTGATGGCGGTGCGCGGGCTGTACCGAATATCAAACTCAGTCAACTCGATCGCCCATAGGGCTAAGCGACCAGCGGCTTCTGGGTTGTGCATTGCTCGTCGCAATGGCTTGTCGGTTAGGACGACTATTGTGTGAGCTTGGAAGTAGGGTTTGAGCTTTCGAGCCGCGGTGACTAGGGCGAAGGCGAGTTCTCCATGGGCAGGTACCTTCCTTCTGCTCCTTGGAATGCCCGGCTAGCGTAGTATACGGGTTTCTGGACCCCGTCCTCTTCTCTGATCAAGGCTGCGCTGACGGCCGCTGGGGAGACAGCTAGGTAGAGGTAGAGATCTTCCCCTGGCTGTGAAGGACTCAGCAATGGAGGGGAGGAGAGATAAGCCTTTAGTTCTTCGAACGCCTTCTGACATTCGTCCGTCCACTCGAACGTTTTCTTCAATGTGCGGAAGAAGGGAAGGCATTTGTCCGTCGCCCTTGATACGAATCTGTTCAGGGCTGCCACCTTCCCGTTCAAACTTTGAACTTCTTTTACATTCTTCGGGGGGGCCATCTCCATTATTGCCCTGATCTTGTCTGGATTGGCCTCGATGCCCCTCTGGGAGACCATGTAGCCGAGGAATTTGCCTGCCGTCACTCCGAATGCGCATTTCAACAGGTTGAGCTTCATCTTGTAGGAACGGAGGGTTCCGAACGTTTCCTCGAGATCGCTTAGATGATCCTCCTCCTTCTGGCTTTTTACCAGCATGTCGTCGACGTATACTTGAACATTCCTCCCTATCTGGTTGGCGAACATTTTGTTCATGAGCCTCTGGTATGTGGCACCTGCATTCTTCAGTCCGAACGGCATTACCTTGTAGCAGAAGAGTCCTTGGCTGGTGACGAACGAGGTTTTTTCCTGATCTGCTTCATCCATCCGGATCTGGTTATATCTTGAGAAGGCATCCATAAAGCTCAGCAGCTGGTGCCGGGCCGTAGAGTCTACCAGGGTGTCGACTCGAGGGAGGGGGTAGCTGTCTTTTGGGCATGCCTTATTCAGGTCCGTGAAGTCCACACACATCCGCCACTTCCCGCTGGCCTTCTTGACCATTACCACGTTGGCCAACCAGTCGGGGTAGTATACTTCCCGGATGAACCCTGCTTCCCGTAACTTGCCGACCTCCTCTGCCACTGCGCGATCTCTCTCCGGAGCGAACACTCACTTCTTCTGTCTGACGGGCCGGAAAGAGGTTGCTACGTTCAGCCTATGTACCATGACTGAAGGGTCGATTCCCGGCATGTCTTCATGGCTCCAGGCGAATACATCTCGGTTTTTCTTAAGGAAGGCCACGAGTGCTTGGCGAACTGAGTTGCTTGTGAGGACGCCGACCCTGGTGGTTCTGTCAGGCCGAGAATCGTCAAGGACTACTTCTTCGAGCTCCTCTACGGGTTCTGCCCCCGCCCTCTGCTCTATGCTCAGTGTTTGCAATTGGCTATCCATTTCTACCATTGCGACGTAGCATTCTCGTGCGGCTACCTGGTCTCCCCACAGCTCCCCTATCCCATGCTCGGTAGGGAGCTTGACCTTCAAGGCATAGGTCGAGGTGGCAGCCTTCCAGGCGTTGAGCGTGGGCTGCCCTATGATTGCGTTGTAGGCAGAGGAGCAATTGACGACGAGGAAGGTAACGTCAGTGGTGGCCTGCCGAGGGTACTCCCCGACTGTGACTGGCAATGTGATCGAGCCGAAGGGGTATACCCTTGTGCCCCCGAATCCGGTGAGTGGGGCCTTGGTAGGGACCAAGCGTTCCTTGCCGATCCGCATCTGCTAGAACGCGGGGTAGTAAAGGATATCCGCGGAGCTCCCGTTGTCTATCAAGACCTGGTATGTGTTATAATCACCTATACGGAGGCTGACGACAAGGGCGTCGTCGTGCGGATGATGGAGGTGTTGGGCATCTTCTTCTGTGAACCCCATAGTGGGGCCGTTGATTCGCGGCTTCTTCTGCACAAAGCTCGCAGCCTAAACATTTTGAACTGCTCTGAGGTGGGACTTCAGTACTTTCTTTGTTGAGCCCGCTGTTGATGTACCCCCCATGATCATCCTTATGTCCCTTATAGGTGGTCTGGGACGCTCATTGTCCCTATGGGAGACCTGTTCCTGTCGGGGCACTTCTGCCCTTTCTCTGCTGACGAATTTCTGTAGCTTCCCTTGCCTAATCAGGGCTTCAATCTGTTGCTTCAAATCGTAGCAGTCGGCAGTATCGTGGCCGTGGTCTCGATGGAAGTGGCAGTATTTGTCTTTGGGTCATCTGTCCGGGTTCCCTTTCAGCTTTCCCGGAAACGTCAAGGACCCGTCGTCCTTGATCTGCATCAGGACCTGATCGACCGAAGCCGTCAATGGGGTGTAGCTTGTGAATTTTCCCGGCAGGGGGCTTCGAGCGCCTATTGTCTCGGCCTTCTCCTGTCCGAGGCGCCTTTCGCCCCTTATCTTGTCGTGTGTCTTCCTGTCTCTCCCTCTTCCTGGGGGGCTTCTCTTCCTGGGCCAGTAATGCGTCTTCCGCATTCATGTACTTCGTCGTCCTGTAAAATACATCCGACATTGTCTTCGGGTCATTTTTGTATAATGAAAACAAGAATTTACCCTTCCGCAGCCCGTTTATGAAAGCCGCGACTTGTATTTTGTCGTCCGCTTCGTCGATCGAGAGCACCTCTTTGTTGAATCGGGCTATGTAGGATCTCAGCGTCTCATCCTCTCGCTGCTTGATGTTCATCAGGCACGCGATGGATCTTTTGTGCCTGTGTCCCCCGATGAACTGCGAGGCAAATTGAGCACTTAGTTCTCTGAAGGTGCTGATAAAGCCGGGTGCCAGCCTGCTGAACCAGGTCCTTGCGGAGCCTTTCAGCGTCGCTGGAAAGGCCCGGCACATGATTTCGTCCGGTGCACCGTGTAGGTGCATCAATGTCTTGAAGGACTCCAAATGGTCCAGCGGATCCTTGGACCCGTCGTAGCTTTCCACATGGGGCATGCGGAACTTTGGTGGTGTAGGGAACAAGATGACATGTGTGGTAAAGGGGGAGTCCGTGCGGTGGACGAGGTCGTCGAGGTCGCTGGATACCCTTCCCTTGAGGGCGTTCATCATGAAATCCATGCGCTCCTTCATCACCCGCATCTCCGCGGCAATGTGGGACGGGATATTGCCATCGGCTGATGGACGGTTCGTCTCCTGTCCTTTAGGTCGGCTCAAGGCATTGCTCCCCTCAAGGCCTCCACGGTTCCTCTCCTCGGCACTGCTTTCCTCCTGGTTCTCTCCTTGGTTGTCACCCGTTGCATTCCTCCGTAGCAACTGTTCCTCCAGGTCGTTGTTGCGCTTTGTGAGGCGCTCAACCGCGGCTGCTAGAGTCTGGACTTGTCTCTCTAGGGCCGTGGTGCGTTGTTCGTTGCCTTGGTCGTTCATGGTGGTCGTCCTCGAGCGCGTGAGTACCATGCAACTCTTTGTCCCGAAAGCACGTAGCAGAGTCTACGTACGCACGCTCCCCACAGACGGCGCCAACTGATGATGTCAAGAATCACACCAGTGAGCTGCAGGGCCTTCGCGTATTTCGGACGAACCTGCACAGACAAGGAGAACCTTAAAGGGAAGTACCGGCGTGGTACCGGCCAACAACCCTCCGATGGTTAAGTTAGTATTGCTCACAACTCCAGAGTGCCAGAGTCGGGTCTTAGTGTGCGTACCTCGATTTTGGAGGGCGTGGTGGTATTTATAGTAATAGTGGGGGCCTTGAGCCAAGGCGTACTGGAGAAGATGTCGCAGTACCGGAATTGCCCCTGAGTAGCGTGGAGCGCAAGATACTCCCTGGGGTGGCCAAGCGTGTTGGGCAAGACATCCCTTTTGGGGGAGGGAATCGTGCTGCGTAAGATATCTGGCCAAGTAGTAGCGTATGCGACAAGATTCACTTTCCCAGGGAAGCGTACGTGACAAGATAGGCTTCAGTGCCTGATGGCAACATCCGTCGACCTTCTCCCCGTCGACCCCTAAGAGTCGGGTTGTCAATATCAGGCGTCCGTCACATACATCTGTCACCACAGGTCGAGCCGTCAGCCCGTGCAGGCTGCCGGCGTCAGGTGGGAGCTTTTCCCTTATCACTCATGCTTGGGAATGAGTGGGGTTTGCAAAAGCTTGCATGTCTTAGTCGGTTAGAGATTGAAGGCGGATGTAAAAACGTGGTGTCATTTCCATAAGAGAATTTACTACCCAACAGTCTCAAATCTCTATGCATCAGCGGACTTTTGAATCTCAAAAATATGAACTACAAGGGGCTTTAACATCTTTGTGGTCTCAAAACATTGGAGATTAGTTATTGTAAAAAACTCCCTTACTAGAAGAGGGTCTTCCATCCTCCCTATCTTTCCTCTGCATCAAAGAATGCTCTTTGTTGAAATCAAAACTCCAAAATAAGACTGGAAATGATTAGTCCAATATAGCTCACATCGCTCGCACAGAAATTGATGAGGAAGTAATCTCATAAGCAAGATAGAAATTGCTCAAGTTTCTACATTAAGTTCATCTGCATTTATTCATGTTGCTGTGTTTCGAGATTAGTCAATAGTACATTGTTACGGGCTTTAAACTCTAATTTTTTATGAACATGTTTGAAGAATTTATTACTGTTTCTGAGGATTAAGTGCCTTCAGATCAAAGCGGTATTCTTATATGGGGGAATTATACGGTTAGAAGAAGGCTAACAATGTGGGGTGGATTTCTTTGAAAAACTGGTTTGTGCTATATCTTGGAATTGAAAGATGCACATATAAATAAATTTTTTTTTTCTTAATGGGAATACATGTATATAAGTTTGTGGTATATCTTAGAATTGAAGAACTAGTTTTTCATATAATTTTCACAAACACTGAAAAATAATTTTCACAATATTTTCTTATACGCAATCAAACTCAGTAGAATGAAAACGTTTTACTGGGCTTATTGGTTAATTAAGATGCTACTTTTTGTGATTCAATAAATGACTTTCTTATACTCTTATGGAGACAAATTCACATGATTAAATGTGTGTTCCTTCACTTTCTTTTAAACATTTTTTCAATCTGTTTCGCAATAAAAAAAAAAAAAAAAACATTTTTTGAGTCTCTGTCGTCAACGACACACATGAACCAAGTTCACGTAGCCCAATTAAAGTAATTGGGTCACGAAAAAATTCATTATGGTCCAATCAGCCTGTAACCCAGGTAGCCAATTTCAACATATATGTCTTGGGCCTAGTCACAGCAAGAACCCACTTGTAGCCCAGGTCAGCAAGCCCAAGTTATTGTTACTATTATTATTAATTTTTTTAAGTAAGAGTAATGCTATAGCCATAAACTATTTTACAAGATTTTTACAAATTTTTGATATAGCTAACTTCTTATTGGTTTTTATTTAGGCCCACCATTAATATCTTTTTTTCATTTACCAATAACTACTCACCACATCGACAGTTTGTAAAAAATTTTGTTAAAACATTTATATCTCTAGCATTACTCTTCTAGTAAACGTTTACTCTTTTAGTAAACATATTGCAGGTATCTGTTTCACGTCATGAGTCATGCACGTCTTCATTGGATTGTCCTTTTGTTCTTGAAATACATGTAGTAGAGCAATGTTCAACTCATTAGTAGCACCATGCATGTCATAAGTTGTGCCATGGCCATGCCATGAGCTATGTGTGCGAGCGCAAAACTTGTGTAAGAGTGTGGTGCAGTCCTATATTTTCATATCATATGGCTGCTACAAAATTATTTCTATAATATCTGAAAGTTCACTTGATGTGTAAAGTACTAGTGAATGTTTAGACCTGTAAGTTCGTTTAGACCCTTTAAACCCAACAGATTAACCTAGAGAATTAGCCAAGTGATTAACTTAGGTAATTTAAGCAAAACTAGGTTAACACAAATATATTAAAAACAATAAAGCAGCGGAAAATAAAGAACACAAAGATCTGATGACCCAGGAAAACCAAACCGGTAAAAACCTGGGGAGGATTTAACCTAGCTATCCTCAAGGTAAACTGAATTCACTATGAAAGAATTGAAGTTTACACAATAAGACTTAGACCACTAACATCCTATTGCTACCTAGTGTAGGAAATTTACTACCACGATCCCATGATAGCTCCGAGATCCATGGACTCCTTCTTTCTTGAATTCTTCAGCAATTCACAAGCGCACCTGCTTGTATTTCTTGAAACTCTTTGATTCTGCAACTGTATGATTTACCAAGCTCTTGACATGAATCTTGAGTTTGGAAATCCTAAGTGTATGTGAAGGTAAACACCTCTAGATCTCACAATGAGATTCACAAACACAGCAAAACAGAACACTAAAAACGTGGCTAGGGTTTTCCCTTATATACTTAGGGCACAACATAAAACCCTATACATTAAATGGGCTAGGGCTGAGTTGGAAAAATTCTGCAGAAAAACAATCTGCACGACTTTCGATCGATTAAGTCTAATTTTCGATCGATCGAGTCTGGCAGAAAGTGCACAGTAATTCTGCATAAAACTCGATTCCAATTTTACATAAAAAGCCATACTTTGAGCAAGTCTAACACACAACTTAAAGAATGTTTTGATCATGGTTTGCCAACATTACAAATTGAAGTTCCAATACATTAGTTCCTAATTCTTAGAACCTAACAAACTCCCCCTTTGGCAATCCGTGACAAAACACAGACTCAACAAAAAGCTCAAAGTTTACAAAAATGAAACAGCCCATTACAAAATAAAAAGCCACTTAAACAGTTCAACCTAACTACTATCTAACAGTTGCAAAGTAGAGAGCAGCACGATTGAATCAACCTGTATATTCCTGTAACACTTAACAAACACATAAACGCATGTGTGGAAAATAACAAGGAATATAAAAATAACTTCTTGATTTCACATGGCACAAAATAAAGACATATATCATGAATAATATCATAAATATAAATCAATAAGCAAAGTAACATAGTGAAACAAGAAACATATACATCAAAATGTATCTCAACAAAAATATCTCCAAACAAGAGCCAAAACTGTAAATACACAGTGAAGCGCCTAGATACAATCTAATAACTCCACAAGCTCCGCAGTATCACAACAAAGTACAAAACTCAAAACTCCCCCTAAAACAAAAATCTCCTCTGCAAAAAATCTCCAAGATATACTCTCCCTTTTTGTGACGAATTGCCAAAGAGCACTCACTCATCATCAAAAGGAGGTGGAGGAGAATGACGAGAACTCGCCAAATCTGCTTGCAAAGCACGTAGCTCATCAAGGATGTCCACCAGAAGCTGACCATGAGCCGCCTGAACGGTCATGACAGTGTCTAGAGTCAGACGAAGGTCAGAAACATCATCAAAAGGTGGAGGTGCATCAGTTGCAGCAGCAGCAGGAACAGCAGACGTCTTAGCTGCGGGAGCATCTGTAGAAGAAGAAGGAGGTGGAGTGACACCGGAAGGCTCTACCTTAGGACGCTTAGAGCTAGCTCGAAGTTGAGCAGCCCTTTGCTTCAAAAAGGTAGCACCAATAGGAGCAATGACATGTACAGGCTCAGAAGCAGGAAAATCACCTAATCCTAAATGAAGGAGAATCCGATGAATAAAAACAGGAAAGAATAACGCATGAGCCGTAGAACTAGACCGATGAACCTCGTTCAAAGAACGAAGGAACAAATGAGGAAAACTGATAGGAGCATCAGTAACCAGTGCATACAAAAACACACATCGCTCAAAAGGGATGGTGTGGAGATGAGAAATGGGCCACAAAGAATGACATGCTATCCGAAAGAAGAGATAATGAAGCTCGGAAAGCTTAGCAGAAGTGATCCGAGGATTAGAACCCCACCGGATAGAAGACCCAGTGATGTATGACATGACATCATCTAGAGGTGGAGACTCCTCATAAGGAAAGACGGGATGATCAACAATGGGCACCCCAAGAGCATCAGACACCACCGAAGGGGTAATGCGATACTCTACACCTCATAACCACACCTTAACCAAGGTGTTGGTATCATAGATGTGGATAGAGAGGTTCGAATAGAACTCTCTAATCAGGGTGGCAGGAGGAGGATTCTCAAAATCGAGCAAAGGTAACCAACCTCGACGCTCAAAGTTACGTCTCACCTCAGGATCAACCTCATCTAGTATAACCCTACGCTCAGCCCAAATCTGACGCCTAAGGTTCAAGGTCTCATAGGTCTCTTGGTTCTTCTCACTAGGGAACCGATCACTATCAAAGGAAGGTGAAGGGTCAGAAGTCCTATGGGCTCTAGTTTTCCTAGGCATGGTGCTAAGGAAACAAAAAGAGACACAGAAAGAAAAGAGCAAAAACAAAAACCAAGAGCAGGCTGCAAGTTAGCACAGCAAAAATAATATAGAAATATCAATTCTATATGATGCATGAACAACATATGCGCATGATGCATGAACTAATGTAGTGACAAGTTCAAATATAATCCAAATTAACAAAATTGACTTGAGCAGGAGTTTCAAAGTAAAAATACCCAATTTTGAAAAACCCAATTTTTCAAAACACAATTAATTGATAAATTGATCACCACAGCAGTCATACAACTCAATATAATGATCAAATTAATCAATCTAACAAGTCAATTTCATCAATTTCAATCAAATTGAACAAAAACCCCAAAATCCCCAATTTCAAGCCCTAGATTTTCAAATTTCCCACAAAGCACCAAATTAATCAAATTAAAACACATGTAGTGCTTGGATAAGGTGTCCCCACAAAAACCCATGATTCATTTGAAAAAGAAAGAGCCAAAAACAATTCCAAAAGAACCAAAACAAATAATGCCGAAAATAACCCAAAAATGCATGAAAAAATGCATGAAACTTGAAAATAAAAACAAAAGGAGGGGCAAAGATGTCTTACCGGCCTTGGGAGAGAGGATTTGTGCAAAAAGATTGGAGGAAAACGATAAAAACACCAAAAATTTCTTTGACCGGTTGGTGAGGAGACAAAAGTGTTTGAAAAGTTCTTGAAAAGATGAAGAACCACGTGAGAAAAGAACCTTTTAAAAAACACTCAGCCCGATTTTCGATCGATCGAAAAACAGATTCGATTGGTTGAAAATCCTTCGATTGATCCAATACCAATCGAGAACCGATCGAAACACACAGAGACTTTACTGAGATTTTAAAAACATTTTCGACCGATCGAAAAACAGACTCGATCGATCAAAAATCTAGAAAAATTGAATTTTTGAAAATTGAAACCTATTTGCTCAAAAACTCCTCAAAGCATAAGATTTTATGAAAATAATGCATGAGTATGAGTTGAAATGTTTTCCAAAAACCATGTTTTTAACCCAGATCACTCAAAGTAAGATTTTCTCATAATATCCCTCAACCATTCAAACAAGCAAACATGTTTTGCATCAATTTTCAGAAATATTCAAACTCGGTTGGTCAGACAAAAAACACACAATAACGTGTACATAGTTTAACAAAGAATAACTTGTGTAATGTGTGCAACTAGTATAAGCTTGAGAAACATGTGAGGTGATATGCACATAGTAATCAATCACAATTTCTACAAAATCCATCACATGACATTGAAAGAGGCTATTACTTAAAGAGTTACATCATATAACTCTCACATCTCTTAGAATAAAAGCTTGCAATCATGTAAGTTTCTTAATTTGCCTCAAAAATTATATTCAATTTAATTAATTAGAAATTTAATAAAAGCCGGGATAATGTACACACTAATTTTATGAATTGTGAAATTATTATAGCCCAATAATGTACACACCAATTTTAATAGAGGCTACACCTTATGTTCTTTTTGTGCATGTGCTACACTTTCTCGGGCACAAAATCTTATGATATGCACTAAGGTGTTCATGATTGGCTAGTAAACAGTGGTGAGATGGTTATTTATACCTTTCTCAATAAGACCAAGTCTGACAATCAAAGATATAAGACTTCAAGATCAAGATAATGTGATCAACAAATATAGCATCTTCCCACACAACATGCACAACAAAACTTTAGCTAGTAAAGTGCAATAGAAATAAGTGCATCAAAGCTAAACAAGGTACAGAAACATGTTATGCAAAATTTGATTGACCAACTTTGTCTTTAACTTCAAGGAAAAAATAGCAAAAACACAATTTGCAATTTTTTTTTTTTATAAAAAAATATCCTAGAATGAATGCATGAATGTTATGCAATGCAAATCCTAGAAACAAAGGTCACAAAAGATAGAGCAATGAAGCACAAGGACCATGTCAACTAGACTCAATTTGGTTGAGCCTTTTGCATCCAAAACTTTTTAGATGCAACTCTTGCATTAGAGTTATGATTCATATTAGAATTTTGAGCAACTCCAGGATTGGAATAAAGGTTTAACGCCTTTACCAATTCACTAATAAGTACCATAGGATCATGTGCTTGAGGCACAGGTACTTTAGATTTATTTGCTCGCTTTGCAGCTTGCAATTTAAAACAATTTGGACGAATGTGTCCAGACTTTCCACAAAAATGACAAACCCATGCAGGCTTATCATGCAACTTGCCCTTAGTAGAAGTAGAAGCTCTAGAATGAGAAGCTTGAAGATCAACCCTAATCTTTCTAGGTGGAGCAACATCTACAGACTTAACAGGTTCACTCGCCAAGGGTTTGACAATCTCACTCTTAGGAGGTTCAGAAGAGGGAACAAAGTTTGTGGAATGAGATTCAAGCACAGAGATGCTTTCCACAAAACCTAAGCCAGTCTTGTCAGAAGGAGACTTTTGAATATTCAGCATGTGATCAAGTTTGGAGCTTGCAGACCTATTAGTTTGTTCTCTAGCAACTAATAATTCAAGTTCCAAATATTTAACTTTATCAAGTAAAAGCATGTTCTCAGTTTTCACATTATTCAAAAGCTCATTTGCATCAAACAATTTCACAAGTAAATTCTTCTTATCAAGTTCCAGAGATGCAATTTTCTTTAAGCCTAAATCAACATTCATGGCATCCTTTGCAGCAACTTTGCAAAGTTTGTTATAGGCTTCCTGTAAATCTGCATCTTTAGAGAGTTCCCCATCAGAAGGGTTCTCTTTAACAGAGACACTTTCATTTACTACAGTAGTAGCAGTAAAAGCAATGAAGTTTCCATCCTCATCACTAGCGGATTCATTGTCAGAAACTTCATCATCACTAAGGATTATAGCCATAGCCTTACCCTTAGACCTCAAGTATGTAGGACATTCAGATTTCAAATGACCATACCCTCGACATCCATAACATTGTTGTCCCAAAGAATTGTTAGAAGGTTGACCTACTTTCTCTTTAGGTTTTTCAGTATTATTAACCTTAGTGGGGTCATTCCTCCTAATATTTCTAGGTTCAGCAGTGTTCTTGCCTCTTGCCCTTCTATTATTGTTCCTGAGAAAGTTTCTAAAGTTCTTGGCCAGATAGGCAATCTCTGTAGCAGAGAGTTCATCATCAAATCCACCATCCTCAACATCATCAACAGACTTAAGAGCCATTGATTTTGATTTATTTGTCTTGGGTAGGTCCAACTCATAGGACTGAAGAGATCCTACAAGTTCATCAACAGGGATGGAGTCTACATCCTTGCTTTCAGTGATGGCAGTCACTTTGGGTCTAAAATCCTTAGTTAAAGATCTAAGAATCTTCCTAACAATTTTAGGTTGATCATAGATTTCATCCAAATTATATGCAGAATTAACAATATCATTCAGTTTAGCATAGAACTCATCAAAAGATTCATCATCATTCATTCTAATGCTTTCAAATCTAGAGGTTAATTGCTGCAATTTATTTATTTTAAATGCCTTTATGCCTTCATGCATAGTCTGGAGGATTTTCCAAGCAGTATGAGCAACCTCAACATTAGAGATTCTCTTAAATTCCTCCATGGAGACAGCATTGAAAATAGCATTCATAGCTTTGCTATTGAAAGCAGCTGCCTCCTTTTAAGAAGTTTGCCACTCACTCACAGGAGTAGTGGGCTTCTCCCATCTGTACTCAACGGAGTTCCAGACTCTCTCATCAATGGATTTCAGGAATGCTTTCATCCTTACTTTCCAATAGGCATAATTGTTTCCATCAAAGTGAGGTGGAACAATAAGAGAGTGTTCGTGTTCCATGACAACAGGGGTCAAGGATTAGCTCAAAGATCAAAGGATCAAAAACAAAAGCTACCCACTCTGATACCACTTATAAGTTCGTTTAGACCCCTTAAACCCAACAGATTAACCTAGAGAATTAGCCAAGTGATCAACTTAGGTAATTTAAGCAAAACTAGGTTAACACAAATATATTAAAAACATTAAAGTAGCGAAAAATAAAGAACACAAAGATCTGATGACCCAGGAAAACCAAACCGGTAAAAAACCTGGGGAGGATTTAACCTAGCTATCCTCAAGGTAAACTGAATTGACTATGAAAGAATTGAAGTTTACACAATAAGACTTAGACCACTAACATCCTATTGCTACCCAGTGTAACACCCCAAACCCAAATCAAGGATTTAGATGCATAACCTATTTTAGAAATAGGCAACAATAATATAATGGAACAGAGCGTAATTAATTATCCACAAATAAACTTCTAATCCAAACATCAACTTTCCTATAAAATCCATAAAATACAAAATCCTTCACAATAAAGTCTCCAAATACAATCTCAAAATAGTTCCACAATTGTCAAACTCATTGTCCCAAAGAAAAATATACTAAACTAATTCACCAACTAACAAAGCTCCAAAAGAAGTCGTCAATCTAAGGCTCCATTGATCTACCATCAAAAGACATTCCATTGCTCAAGTCTGAAAAGGTGGAAAAAGAGGGTGAGCTAGAGGCTCAATAAGAGACTACATAACATGAGGTTGTCTTTCAAAACAAAATATTAGTATCATTGACAAAATATAGTCTACACGAAACATTTACCAATAGTTTTAACAGTAATATAATATATTCTATAGAACTGTTAAAAATAAAACATTTCACTAGAACGCTGTAATCATTAAATAAAATAATAACCACTTTAATATGCCAATATGCACCAAATAGGTATGAACAATTTATTATAAAAATAAATAAACAATTTTCCACTTACAAAGATCTGTAGCAATAAAACAGTAGTTCGATATGGATAATATCAGTCAAACACAGACAAAAGCTGCTAAACATTCGGTGGTGATTCCCATGGGAAACAATAACACTAACCTCATAGAGGCAACACTAGCTCCAAAGAGCAATAGTAACACTGCACCACACCACACTAACACTACTTCGGCCGAAGACCAACACTTAACCCTGTGTTGGCAAAGGTTGCAGACTGTCTAGTTGACCGTTTGAAACATACTTGACATATATAAATTCATAATAATATACAATAAATAATAAAATTTGAGTATGTATAAAGCACTAACAATGGTATAAGTTTTTGAACTTCACTTTTGCAAATATGTATATATACATTTAAATATAATTTTACCACAAATATATATATATATATATATATATACGTCTTGAGAGACGTCATGTGCTGAAGTCTACTTACCTCTAGTTGTTAAACCAACTTCACTTCAATTGCTCGAAACGATGTCAACTAGAACCTAAATAAAGATTAAATAACTCAATAAGGGCAGGTTTAAAGTAACCACAAAGTCCTCTGATAAAACAATTCCTCAGCCACTATAAAGATTTGGCAAAATAAAAGAATTAACATATCTTTCTAATATACCCCCATACCTATTCTATATTTTATATAATTGTATATTGTATATCATTCCCTAAACAAAAAAATCGGTTATCCCTACATATAAAAACACGTAAACCATTAGAACACCACCCTAGGACATCTAAAATTGTTTAATTTATATGGGATGAGATGTACTCCACGTACAAAGAAGATCTGATTCAACAAAAAAAAATCGAATATAATAAAGCATGACTAAATATACTTCCATAATCTCTATTCCTATGCACCATTAGTATAAATCAATTAATTCAATCAGCCTAGAGACAAAGGTTCCTAAATCAAATAGTGTCCAATGATATCAAATAGGCATGCGTACAAGGATGTTACCTCAATTCAACGACTTTGCTGGCTGCCCCCCTGAAGCGCACGGCCACCAACTCTTTCAGTTTGAGAAACCCTAAACTCTACTCTTAAGCTTATACGCTAATCACTAATTTAATTTTTTTTTTTTTTTTTGTTTCACTTTCTGCCTTTCACGTAGGAAGCCCTAACTTTCAGCTTTACACGTTAAAATTGTTCCCTACATAGGTTGGAAATTAAACTCATAATAAGGTTATTTACATAGGCTAGGACTCTATAGAATTCCAATAACACTTAAACTCCTAATCCAACTAGGTTTTAATCTCTCATCCTTTTCCTTAACTGATAAGGAGACCCAAAAGTTAAATTTAAATTAACCACAAAATAATTATTCACGTTACCCCTTATTATTATTATTATTATTGTAGAAATCATAATATAAAAATAATATCTCCTCCAAATAAAATTAAGCAATTCATCAAATCCACTCTAGAAGCAGTTAAATTAAATTTTAAGTGAGACGGGTGTTACACCCAGTGTAGGAAACTTACTACCACGACCCCATGATAGCTCCGAGATCCACGGACTCCTTCTTTCTTAAATTCTTCAGCAATTCACAAGCGCACCTGCTTGTATTTCTTGAAGCTCTTTGATTCTGCAACTGTATAATTTACCAAGCTCTTGACATGAATCTTGAGTTTGGAAATCCTAAGTGTATGTGAAGGTAAACACCTCTAGATCTCACAATGAGATTCACAAACACAGCAAAACAGAACACTAAAAACGTGGCTAGGGTTTTCCCTTATATACTTAGGGCACAACATAAAACCCTATACATTAAATGGGCTAGGGCTGAGTTGGAAAAATTCTGCAGAAAAACAATCTGCACGACTTTCGATCGATCGAGTCTAATTTTCGATCGATCGAGTCAGGCAGAAAGTGCACAGTAATTCTGCATAAAACTCGATTCCAACTTTACATAAAAAGCCATACTTTGAGCAAGTCTAACACACAACTTAAAAAATGTTTTGATCATGGTTTGCCAACATAACAAATTGAAGTTCTAATACATTAGTTCCTAATTCTTAGAACCTAACAAGACCCCCAATTTCAAAAATACCAACACAAGCTTATATTCAAACAATTGATGTGCAAAATAATAAATTTAAGCAATACCCAAATTGGTAACACACTCTAAACCATAATTAATCACAAACACAGCAGCAATTAAAAGGTAAAGA
This sequence comes from Lithocarpus polystachyus, assembly GCA_033629205.1. Taxonomy (NCBI): domain Eukaryota; kingdom Viridiplantae; phylum Streptophyta; class Magnoliopsida; order Fagales; family Fagaceae; genus Lithocarpus; species Lithocarpus polystachyus. Next base: position 11,960,023 of record CM066165.1, read on the forward strand.
GTAGGGAAGAGAGATGCGAACACTAATATAATATCGGCACGTGTTATCGAAGAGGAAACCGAAGAACTCAGTGAAAAACCTCTCTGCCGCCCTCCAAACGGTAAAATTATCCACTAGAAAATTAGTTGAGATACATGAATAGTAATAGACTCTCCAAACCTAATCTACCTGATGCACCTAAGCCCTCCAAGCTTCTTGCTTCAACAAGGTTAAGCCTAACCATGTCTTCTCTAGCTTTTCGGATGCCGCAAATAAGCTCCATATTGCATCTGCCATCCTTAACATCTTTCAATGCTTCCCAAGCTCCAAAAACACTCTCAATACTTTGAATGAGTGTGGGTAGTGTTTGGGTACAAATCTCCTCTCAATGGGTATAACAATGGGAGAAGGAAGAAGAAGAGACTACTAAGATTTCTCTCTAAGAATGCGTAGCTCTCTCTCTAATAAGGTGGGTGTGTTGTAGAAACCTCTCTTAGGGTTTTTTCTCTCAATAGGCTCTTTACTGTTTCTGTGGGTAATGAGGGTATATATGGTATAAGTGATGGGCAAATAGGTCTGAAAGTTCAAATAGTGTGTAAAACACCAATGAACGTTTAGACCCCCAAAAACAAAATTACCAACACAAGCTTATTATCAAACAGTATATGCGCGGAATATGAAATATAAGCTATACCTAAAATGGTAACACACTCTAAACCATAATTAATCACAACCACAGCAGCAATTTAAAGGTAAAGAGTAAGAGAAGAGAGATGCAAACACAAAGATAACACGGCGATATGTTATCGAAGAGGAACTTTGCAAGCCTAAGCAGTCAATAGTCCACTAGAGAATAAAGTTGGGATACATGAATAGTAGAAGACCCTCCAAGCCTAATCTACCTAGTGCACCTAAGCCCTCCAAACTTCTTGCTTCAACAGGGTTACGCTGAACCTTGTCTTCTCTAGCTTACTAGATCCCGCAATCGCCCATTGTATCAACCAAAATGAGTTGGTCCCTTTTGAACTGCTTCCCAAGTACCAAAATACCTCCTCACTAATATGTGTATGGTGAGATAAGGATTTGGCTAATGTACCTCTTAAGGATATTTCAATGGAAAGGGTGAAGGTAGAGAAATTTGGAGAATCAAATGATGAAGATTGTGGATGAATCAATCTTGTTTTCTCTAGGGTTTCTCTCTCAAAATTCTCTCTAGAAGCTCTTAACATTTTGTGGGTATAAGGGTATTTATAGTGGTGTGTATGAGGAATGCGAAAAGTCATGTTTCAACCAAACAGGGCATTCTGGTGACTCAGCCTTGCGACTATAACGAGTCACGAATTTGATATTAGGAAATATATATGTTTGCATCGCATACAAAACATACGTAGCGGAAAATAAACAGATCTACTTCTTTCACAATTGATAACATGCACTATGTAGGTTTCAGAATATAAGAACAAGAGTGTGTACCTTGATGCGGTGAAATTCAAAACCGAATGAAGAAGTACTCGGGAACACTTTCAATCTTCACTCCAATTCCACTTGATGCCCAAGATGTGTGGTCTCTCAATCAGTTCTATGTTTTCTAGAGAGAATATATGAAAGAGTGTCTCTCTTCCTTATATTATATTATATTATTATCTCACATACAAACCATTTCATTCTATATAAAATTCTGTATGTTTCTCTCCACATAACTGATTATTTAATTGGGCTAGCCTTTTGGGCCTTCCCAATTGGGCTTTAGTGTGTGGCTTGGAGTGGGACCAAAAGGGAACAAATAAGACACTAGCTCCATTGGGCATTGGGCTTTTCTATCAACTCTTGACAAGTCCAAAGTTACCATTAATTATATTTAATACTACTATATAAATATAATTGCACTCTAGACCTCATTAATAAATTATATCCTAAGACTTTATTATACATGCAACCCCTTCATAAAATATTCGTAGTAATACAAAGACATAAATATAGACTGCCACTTTGTAAATTACTATATCTTAATCCTTGAGTACCCGATTTAATCCTTTTGAGTTATTCACCATATATTTATAAAATCCAATTTCATAAATATATACTTTAGTCTTACTAAAGTAGTTAGGCCTAACTCTCTGAATAACTATACCCATTAAACTTATCTCAAGGGAATATTTTATATCTCCGTTAAGAGACTATGAATTCCATCTTGAGAATATATGTTCCATCAACACTAAATGTGGCTGCCCAACATACTGAGGTTTTGACCGTTACTTTAGATCTCACTCCTGATATATCAAAGTAACCTACATTTCATGATCAGGTCCATTATTCTCTTAGGATTAAGAGTTCATGTGAATACAAGTCGTGAGATTTATCATTCAATCGACAGTCGTTAGGAGAATAATAAATCTCACAGCGGTCCAGTTCAATATGTCTTAACTCTTAAAACATATCAACATATTAACTAGAAGTCACCACTTCCATGATCAAGACAAATCATCGTAGTTAATATGTTATAGTCTTCGCAGATAAAATGCCCAATTTCATCACCGACTACGAACCAAAATTCTGAGTTTACAAAGAACTTGCGATCTATATCTTTTGTGACTAAATCACATAAATCACATACTATGCATCTCATGGACTATTTGATAATGTCCGAATATTCATGTTACCATTATTTTAGATAAGAATAAAGTAACTTTATTAAAACACCATATTAAGTCATACATCATTTCTCACATAATGCCATACATAATATCATACATAGCATCATACAATAGGATTTAAGGGCACATATCCTAACATTTGAGTCGCGAGCTAATTGCCTGGTCAGACTGGAAGTTTTGTCCTATAGTGCTCCAGCTGGCGTAACCCTTCAAATCCCTCTGCATACTTCACACGTGTGCCATTCTGGCGACTTGCCAGTCGCGAACCAGTCACGAGATCCAGTTTTGAATTGTACACTTTCGAGATTTCTTCACACTCTTTCACACACTACCCTTACATAATTCCCACCTAAATACCGGGTATCTAATTGCTAAATTACAAGCAAATTTGGCACAGAATAAAGCCAACACATGATTGAATAAATTCAACTTTAAAATCTCCCCATTTGGCTATTCCGTGACAAAACTCTAAAACAGACTCTAGACTTAACATGTGAATTGGGAACAGTTGCCAAAACTCACTCACACTTAACTCTAGAAACTGTGAAGCTCTTGAACCATACGAACAAGTGTTTCCTAAAAACAACAACACAAGATGATCATTGTAAGCAGAAATCTTGAAATGCATATGGAGCAAGCACAATGCAATCAAGCAATAAAGATTGGAGCAATAAAACATAGCTTGACCAAACATGTACAATCACTATAAATAGTGACTGTAAGAACATATGTGATTCACTTGTCAAGAACATATGTCACTACTTTTTGTAATTGGCTAATCCTTTGACAAAACGCACTTTACTTGTATTTGGGTAGATCTAGGATATGTTTAATACTTCAAGAAACTCTGTTTCAAGATCAAGTGTTGAAGCCATGCAAGTCTATCCAAGATTCAAGTTTGAAAAGTGCTTGTCATTAAAACTTGATAGCTAGCCATCTATCGAGCTTGAAGAGCTATTCCAGCCTGGTGGCTTGACAACAGCTAGACAGATAGGGTATCTGTCGAGGTTTATGAAAAACAAAATTTCAGACCTGTTTTGACTCTAATCTGTGTTTATGTGTTTGGGCTTTCTTTTCTCACAACCCTAGACATATAAAAGGATAATTTTAAGGGCCATCAAAGTAGTATACAATTGTACAAGTGTTGAGCAAAGTTTGTTCAAGCAAATTGTGACTGGAGACAAAGTTTCCCCTAGTTCATCCTTCTTGTGAAGAAGTTGCTGTGTCTGTTCACTGTAGGGTTTCGTAACCAAGCATCTTCTTGATCTTCATCATGTGATGAACTGAAGAACTTTGCAACCAACAACCTTCTCTAGTTGGTGAATCAAGTCGCGTACTGAGATCCGTGCAATTTGTTAGTCATGTACTGGGAGCCGTGCATCAAAGGAGAGATTGTCACTATAGAACAAGTCCAATTGGGTATTGGAGTAAGGGTTCAACTGTAGGTTAGTATAAGGTACTAGGATTCCTTTACTTGTAACCACTTGTTGTGATAATAGTGGATTCTCGGGAGTGGTAACCTTAAAATCACTCGGTGGGGTTTTTGCCGTGTAGGCTTTCCCCATTCGTAAATAAATCACCGTGTCATTTAATTTCTGCTGCATACTTTAGTTAATTGGTGATTTTTTTGTACTACCACGCATTTGCATGTTAATTTGATTAATTAATTCACTTGGCTAATTAATCAATAAATTCATCACAAGGGGTCAATACGTTTTTTTTTTTTTTTTTTTTGCCTATCAAGTGGTATCAGAGCAGGCACACTCTAATTAGTTTTAATCTTTGCTGTGTTGATCTATTGACCCCTGTTGTCATGGATGTAACCATCTTGAAGAGATCTTTGCTTTCAAATACATCTTGATTGTCTAATCTCTATTTATTTGAGTGTCTCAGAAAATACAAGTCTAAAAGTTATTTGAGTTCTCTTATGATGACTATTGGAAAAGATCTCAATTTGACTAAGAAGAAACTAGACTGTCTCAGAATGAGAATGTGCAAAAGAGTTCATCTGAGAAGAGTGAAAATTAAAGGCTAGGCTCGTAAAAGGCAATGAGAGAAAGCACCATTCCCACTGATCTGTCATCTAAGCACGAAGTGTGTTTTATGATGAAGTTCGCATTTAAAGTTATGGACACATGTTTGTGGTACCTTGATAGTGGTTGCTCAAGACACATGACTGGAGACCAATATCTCTTCAAGTTGTTCGAGTCTAAGAAAGGTGGCAATGTCACTTTTAGTAATAGGAGCAAATCAAAGATTAAAAGGAAGGGAATTATCTTTCTACATGGACTGTCGGACATTGCAAATGTTCTATATGTAGAAGGTCTGAAGGTGAACCTGCTGAGTATAAGTCAGATATGTGATCAAGACTTCATGGTGCTATTCTCCAAGGGAAAGTGTATTGTCATGGATGAATCTGGAAAGAAACTCATAAGTGGTGTTCGCACTCTAGACAACTGTTATGGATTAGTTCCTGATGCTGATATTGCGTGTAATAGCATTTGCTTGCCAAATGAAGATCTATCGCATCAACGGATGAGAAATGCTAGTTACAAACATTTTTCTATTGTATCTAAGCACGAATCAGTTTTAGGGATACCAAAGCTTAGTAGAATGAGCAATGTGGTGTGTGGACCATGTCGGCTTGGAAAACAAACGAAAGCTAAGCATTCGGGCACTTAGACATTAGCTTCATCTAGACCATGAGAACTTCTACATCTGGATCTTATGGGTCCAACTAGAACCGAGTCTCTTGGTGGTAAGAGATACATTATAGTTGTGGTATATGACTTCACTAGGTGCACTTGAGTCATTCTCCTACGATCCAAGTCTGATGCTCCTGAGCATATTAAAGCCTTGTGCACAAGACTGCAGAATGAAAAGAGCTTGAAAATTGATTGAATGAAAAGTGACCATGGTAAAAAATTCGAGAACTCGTATATGGGGTCCTTTTGCACAAGATTAGGTATATCTCAAGAATTCTCTGCTCCTATTACTCCTCAACAGAATGGCATAGTAGAAAGAAAGAACAGGGTTATTCAGGAGATGGTAAGAGCTATGTTGCACAATAAGAATGTGGCTAGAAACTTGTGGGGAGAAGCCGTTAACACTGCATGTTATACAATATATAAGGAGTATTTCAAACCTAGTACCAAGAAGACTCATATGAGTTATGGAAAGGAAGGAAGCCGAACGTGAAGTATTTCAAAATCTTTGGAAGCACTTGTTTCATCCTTAAAGATAGAGAGAATGTGGGAAAGTTTGACTCCCGAAGCGATGAAGGAATATTTCTGGGCTACTCCTCCACAAGCAAGGCTTATCGGGTATACAAAAAAAGAACTATGAAGGTAATGGAGACAGTAAATGTTGTTATTGATGAGTCTTCAAATTCCGATTCTGAAAAAGGTATTGAGGAATTCCCCAAAGAAATTCTTCCTCCTGAGCCTAAGGAAGTTCAAGAAATTGTTGAACAAGAACCTGCTTCTCCAAGTACTCCAAGCACTCCCAGTGTTGTGGAAGATTTTGTAGATATACCCACTTCACCAGATTCTGAATCCCATGAAGAGAAAGGACCTTCCTCCAGGATTAAGGTAAATCATCCTCCAGAAGTCATTGTGGGAAACATGAATGAACTCACATTAAGGAAACGTATAGTTGATAAATGTGTTGCTAACTTTGTGTCTTATTCTTGTTATTTGTCATAGGTTGAACCCACTAAAGTTGAGGAAGCTCTTCAGGATGAAAGTTGGGTTAAAGCAATGCATGATGAACTGCTTCAATTTCAGAGGAATGATGTCTGAACCTTAGTTCCTAGACCGGAGGGTGAGCACTTTATCGGTACAAAGTGGATACTCTGCAATAAGACTGATGAGGAGGGTAATGTGATCCGTAACAAGGCTCGTCTTGTAGCTCAAGGATACTCACAAATGGAAGGAGTAGACTATGATGAAACTTTTGCCCCAGTTGCCTGTATGGAGTCCATCAGAATTCTCCTTGCCCTTGCATGTCACTTAAAGTTCAAGCTTTATCAAATGGATGTAAAGACTGCCTTCTTGAATAGACTACTTAAAGAAGATGTCTATGTGGCTCAACTGAAAGGATTCATTGATCCACACTTTCTAGATCATGTGTTGTACCTCAAAAAGGTACTTTATGGTTTGAAGCAAGCAACTAGAGCTTGGTATGATCGACTCATACAATACTTGGTGTCACATGAGTTCACAAGAGGAAAGGCTAATCAGACTCTCTTCATCAAGAGGGAAGATGGCGAGCTGATAGTTGCTCAAGTCCATGTTGACGACATCATCTTTGGATCAACTAAGGATGAACTTGCTCATGGCTTCTCAAAACTCATGCAGGCCGAGTTCGAGATGAGCATGATTGGAGAGCTGACTCACTTCCTTGGATTGCAAATTTGTCAACAAGATTCAGGTATATTTCTATCTCAATCTAAATATGCTAAGAATCTTGCGAAAAAGTTTGGTTTAGAATCTGCTAGTCCTGTCAGAACTCCTATGAGCCCAAATGTTAAACTCACGGTTGACTTGTTAGGTAAAAGTGTAGACTCATCTCTATATAGAAGCATGATAGGTAGTTTTCTTTACCTTACTGCTAGTAGACCCAACATTAGTTACAGTGTTAGAGTGTGTGCTAGATATCAGACCAATCCCAAAGAGTCTCATATGACTTCTTTAAAAAGAATCATAAAGTATGTCAAAACCACTGCTGATTTTGGTGTGCGGTATAGCAAGGACACAAATGATGCCCTAGCTGGGTACTCTAACGCTGATTGGGCTGGGAATGCTGATGATAGAAAGAGTACATCCGGGGGCTTTTTTTATGTGGGTAATAATCTTGTCTCCTGGATGAGAAAAAAGAAGAATTCCATCTCATTATCCACTGCAGGAACTGAGTACATTGCTACCGGTAGCTGTTGCACCCAACTCTTATGGTTCGAGAATGTTGACCTTTTCTCCAAACCTCTTGACAGCAAACGCTTTGAATTCCTTCGTCAAAACATTGGTGTTATCTCCATGGATTGATTTCCTTCTCTTCTCCTTCTTCCTCATGCATTTGCATCTAGTTTTATGCATTGCTTTGTTTTGTTTAACATGTTTTTGTTTGGTTAGATTTCAGTTTTGTTATATTTTTTTTTCATATAAAATAAAAAAAAATTGAAAAATACAAAAACAGTGTGTGTTTGTATACATTGGTACTTGTGTACCTTGAATGGCCATTGAAACAAAGTTTTCTAAACTTTGTATCTTTTGTAGCTTAGATGAGCATCTCTATGCTCAACTAAGCAAGTGAGCTTTGTGACTCATGTTTGTGATGAGTAAGATTAAGTAATCTCTTATACTTAGCACTCATATCACTCTTTTTGACGGGTAGGACTAGAAAATTCAAAGAGAAAGGCATAAATAACCATCTCACCACTGTTGCCTACTAATCATGAAATGACATCTGTATGCTTTGACATAGCAAAAGTGCAATGTTAATGACATCTGCATGCTTTGGCATAGCAAAAGTGCAATGTCAAATGCTTAACATCATTGGGTATTTCTTTTCTCTCTCGTATATGCCCATGCATGGCTTGCTTAAAAAGAAAAATATGCAAAGAAAAATCAAAAGCAAAAAGATCAAAAATGCTTTTAAATATGATTGCAAGCGTGTATTCTAGGAGATGTGGGAGTTATAGGATGTACTTCGAATGTGATAGTCCCCATCAAACAGTTATGATTATGTGTGAGTTAAAGTGATTTTCTCATATCTCAAATTGTCATAACATGTTGACACATTTGAAATCTTGCGATGTTTTTCACACACAACATGTAATATTCTTTGCTAGTCTTGATACATGTGCAAGTATAATGTGATTTGGCCATCACAAGGTTTACATGTGTTAATGCTTGCTTACTAAACTGTCTTGACTTGTTTTTGAAATATAAAATTGGTTAGACTTTTTTAATGTGTGTGTGTGTGTGTGTGTGTGTGTTTTTAGGAGCAATGTGTTTAAAATTATTGTTGAGAGATAATTTTGAGAACTTAAAATATTGCTTGGATCCTTGGTTAAGTTGCATGTTTGATTGCATTCATATCTATGCTTTTCCCTTCTTAAAAAAATGTTTTTAAGCAATCTCGACAGCTCCTCGACACCTGGATATCTTTCGAGCTTTTAAGCTGTTTCTTATTGCAATCTTGACACCTCTTGATAGCTAGGTGGATCGATCGAGAAATCTCATGTCCCCTCGATAGCTTCTCGATACCTTCTCGATCCATCGAGCTTATGTTGTGGACACCCCTAGATGCAATTACCTTGTGTTGTTGCATTGGTTGAGTGTTGGACATGCAAATGATACTCTGCATTGAGTTTATTAGCTTGCATGTCCAGATGTTCATTCCATGTATGAATGAGCATTGTGATCACTATTTATAGTGATTGTTTATTTTTTTGTCAAGCCTTGCTTTATTGCTTTAATCCGTTTTGCTTGATCGCATTGTACTTGCTTCATATGCAATACAAGTTTTTTTGCATACAATGATCTTATTGTGTGGCTGCTTTTCATGAGATACTTGTACTTATGATTCAAAAGCTTCACAGATTCTAGAGTTATGTATGAGTGAGTTTTGTTCAACTGTTCCTAACTCACGTGTTAAGTCTAGAGTTTGTTGTAGAGTTTTGTCACGGAATAGCCAAAGGGGAAGATTGTAAGGTTGAATTTTATCAACCATTTTGTTGGCTTTATTCCCTGCCAATTTGCTTGTAATTCAGCTCTTAGAAACCCTGTATTTTAGGTGGGAATCATGTAAGGGTAGTGTGTGAGAGAGTGTGAAGAAATGCTCAAGATTATGTAGCAGAATAGGGACTCACGACTGGATCTCGCTGATGTCTCGCGACTGTCAAGCCGCTAGAAGTTGCACATGAGTGAAGCATGCAGAGCAGAACTCGTGACTGGTCTCGCTGGTAGCTCGCGACTGGCAAGCCGCCAGAAACTGAACCGTCGTGCCAGCTGGTGCACTACAGGACAAAAATTCCAGTTTGGCAGATCAGTTGGTTCGCAGCTTGAACTCTCGACTCAGTCAAGCCATGAGGCCAAGCCTCCAGACAACTTTGTATATATACCCCTTATACCCATGAAATGTAGAGAGCTTCCAGAGAGAATTTTGAGAAAGAAACCCTAGAGAAAAACAAGATTGACTCATCCACAATCTTTACCTTGTGACTCTTCAAATTCCTCTACTCTCACCCTCTCCATTGTAGATCCTTGAAAGGTACTTTAGCCAAATCCTTTTCTCACCACACCCACATCTATGAGAAGGTTATTTGGTGCTTTGGGAAGCAGTTAGGAAGGAACCAATTCTTATTGGTTGATGCTATGGACTAGTAGCAAGATTCGGGAAGCTAAAGAAGAAATAGGTTCGGCATAACCTTGTTGGAGCAAGAAGCTTGGAGGGCTTAGGTACACTGGGTAAATTAGGCTTGGAGGGTCTATTGCTATCCTTGTATCCCAACTACACTCTTTAGTGGATCATTTGACCGCTTGGAGGGCGGCTGAGAGGTTTTTCGCCGAGGTCTTCGGTTTCCTCTTTGATAACACATCGAGTGTTGTCCTTGTGTTTGCATCTCTCTTCCCTTTTATCTTTGTCATTTATTTTCTGTTATGGATGTGATTTTATTTGACATAGATTGTTTATCAATTCTGTTTTAAACTTTAGTTCATCTTCCACACGTTTATCGTTTGTTTTAAAACTTGAATTGGTATTTTGTAAATTGGGGGTCTAAACGTTTATAGTGTTTTATATGCTATTTGAAATTTCAATTGGTATCAGAACGGGTGCACTTGTTGTGGTTTAATTACCTTGGTGCGATCCTTGACCCCTTATTGAGATGGACCGGTCTCAATCTTTGAATGCACCACCATATTTTGATGGTAGCAACTATGCCTTTTAGAAAGTTCGGATGAGGGCATTTTTATGTTCTATTGATGAAAGTGTGTGGGATGCTGTTGATATTGGTTGGGTTAGGCCAAAGGCCGAAAAATCCACTTGGGATAAAGCAGCCCTTGCTGCATCCAACGCTAACAGTAAAGCTTTGAATGCAATTTTTTGTGGTGTGTCTCCAGATGAGTTTCACAGGATATCTCATGTCTCGGTGGCTAAGGAGGCGTGGCAAATATTGGAGATCACGTATGAAGGAACCAAGAAGGTGAAAGACATTAAGTTACAGATGCTGACCACTCGCTTTGAGGAGCTCAAGATGAGTGAGGATGAGTCCTTTGACTCTTTCTATAGCAAGCTGAATGAAGTAGTCATCGGCAAGTTCAACTTGGGTGAGAAGACGAAGGACTCAAAGATTGTAAGGAAGATCCTTTAATCATTGCCGGAGAGCTTCCGTGCAAAAGTTACTGCAATTGAGGAGAGCAAAGACCTGGATAATATCAAGGTTCAAGAATTAGTTGGCTCACTTCAAACTTATGAGTAATCTTTGCCATCACAAAGGAAGAGCAAATCTCTTGCTCTTAAGACAATTAATGAGAAGGTGGAAGCTCATGATTCATCGGATGAAGATGAGGCCGATAAAGATGTAGCATATCTTGTGAAGAATTTCCAAAAGTTCTTGAAGTTTAAGAAAATTTCCAAGTTCCGGAAAGGAGAAAAAGGAATTTAAGAAGAAAGATGAGAAGGAGTCTCAATCCTCTCAAGGAATCACTTGTTTTGAGTGCAATGAACATGGACATTTCAAGAAAGAGTGTCCCAATTATTTAAGAGGGAAAGGGAAAGCGTATGCCACGACCTTAAGTGATTCAGATTCATCTAACTCAGATTCGAAGGAAAGTTGTGACGGTGAAGGGAATTATTCTACTTTTATGACCATTGATCATGTTGCATAGTCAGATAACTTGAGTGCGCTTGTAGAAGAGCTTGGTGAGCACTCTGAATTGGAGTCAATTGGGATAATAGAGGAATCCGATTATGAAGAAAATGAAGGTACAGTGGGACTACAAGAGGCCTATAATTCTCTTCTCGAGAAGACAGGCGAGTATGCGAAAGTGGCTAATGCAGCCATTAAAAAAATGAAGAGGGCCGAGAAGGATTATAGAAGTCTCTTAGTGCGACATAAGGAGGCCAAGTGTGAGATAAAGAAGTTGAATGGAGAGTTGTCAGAAGCTTATGTGTTAGGTTCTAAAAGTTTAGAACAATTGGCAAATCGTAAACACAAACTTGTCTAAGTATAGATCTTAGAGTCTATAGGTTTTATTAGACAATGCTTAAGATGGTTCAAGTCAAGATTCAAGAACAAGTAAGCTGCAGAAAGAAGAATTCAAAAATTTCCTGGTTCGACCGATCGAGAAACAGGCTCGACCGATCGAAAGTCGTATCTGCAGAATTTTAATTAAGCCCAAACAGCAGTTCAAGCCCATTAAGGATTAGGGTTTCAGATCTACTTCTCCCACTATATAAAGAAAACCCTAAGCACGTTTTTACAAGGCTTTTTAGAGAGAGAAGAGTGTGCCTCTTTATTATTTAGGGTTTTGTTCCTAAAAAGCTCTCTCATATCTTCTACCGGTGTTATTGCTTGATGAATCTTAAGATCCGGTATTGTTGAAGTTGCTGCCTTCTCTAGTCATCAAAGGTGCTGATGATCTAAACCTTCAAGGGTGGTCTTGGAGTCACAAACAGGAGAGTTTGTGTTGCTAAACCTTTGAGTGGGATCTCAAAGTCACAAGCGTGAGTGTTTGTGTTTTGCAAAGGTCAAAGAAAGAAGGAGTCCATGGTCTCGGAGCTGTCACGTGGTCGTGGTAGTAAGTTTTCTATACGAGGTAGCAATAAGATGTTAGTGGTTTAAGTCGCTATTGTGTAAACTTCAATTTTTTCTAGTGGATTTGCTGTTTTACCTTAAGGATAGTTAGGTTAAATCCTCCCCAGGTTTTTTACCGGTTTGGTTTTCCTGGGTCATTAGATCTTTGTGTTCTTTATTTTCCGCTACTTTATTGTTTATGACTATTTGTGTTTAACCTAGATCTGAATAATAAACCTAAGTATCCACTTGGTTAATTTATTAAGTTAAACAATCTAGTTTTAAAGGGGTCTAAATTCTTACATTATGCAAAGGTGAGGTTCCTTGAGCTTGAGGTGATTCAAACAAATGCCAAGATAGAAAGAGTCTCCACAAAAAAGCTAGATGATGTTATCTCCTCGTAAAAACACTTCTCAGACAAATCTGGTTTGGGATATACTGGAGAAAGTAGTTCTGCTGTCAAAATCTCCAAGGACATGAAGTTTTTAAAGGCAAAGGAGCCTGTAATGGAAACTCCAACTGGTGAAAAAGTCAAGCCAGAGAAGAAGAAGAATGTAGCTGATCAACGGGTGTTTAATAAGCCCCGTAACTTCCCAGAGGTCAGACCTGAAGCTAGAAGGAAATCACTTCCAAGATCACAAAGAGGTCCAAGAACAAATCATTTTTGTCATCATTGTGGTCTTCAAGGGCACACCAGACCAGATTGTCACAAACTGAGAGCATTGATTAATGCAAGTAATCAAAGGTCAAGAGAACCAAGAAATGACAATAGGACTTGGGCTGTTGAGCAATCAAGAAGTCGAGATGGCGATTCTGGAATGAAGGATGTGATAAAGATGATTGGTGCTTTCACCACTTGCTTGGAAAGCTTCAATAGAAGGTTTGAAAGTCCTAACTCTCGTACCCAATCCTATAGGTATATCACCCCAAACGCACGTGACGTGTGGGTGAAAAAGGGTACTCATGCATAAGCATTACAACATGTCCATACATTAATACTTCCTATGCTTTGTGACTTTGCTTGGTTGTGTGTTTTATGATTGTTTTGAGTTTAAAAATTGTTTGTTTGAGTGTTTCTGCTTTACTTTTTTTTTTTTTTTTTTTACATTGTTGTTTTTAATCAATTTTCACTACTTTTGTGTCAAAAATCCAAAAACACATAAAAAGTAGAAAATCCAAAATGTTTGATCAACTTTGATGAGTTTTGTCTTAAACTTGTTTTGGCATGTACATTCGTGCAAATGGCTTTGTGCATCTAAGAGCATAGCTTGTCACATATGCATTCATATAATTCTGGGAGAAGTCTTGAAATCTATGTGATTGTTGTGAATCAATCTTCAACCTTGTCATGAATGATTAACCAATGGTTTTATTGATCTTAAGACATGCATAGACTTGTGTCTATATATCTTCCCACTTTTTATTTTATTGTTTTTACTTAATGAGCTCAAAAATGTAAATCTCCAAATGAAAAGAGATAATGAGCTGTAAAAGCCTGTCGCACATACTAGTATTCGACTAGGAAAAAGGGAAAGCGACATTTATGAAATTGTATGATGCCCAAAAGCCAAAGGTTTGTTCATCAAATTGAAACAGCTGTTTACTCTTTAGAAGACTTAAAAGAGGAGAAAGTACAATTAAATTTTACTGTATTGTATGAATCTAGAAACAAAGCTGTTAATCGAAAAACAAAAAATATAAAACAAAAAATCAGATGAAGCCACCCATCCACATTTATATTTCTAGCAACTAAACAAAACTAAGGTGTGAGATATGATAAGATATATTAACAAATTTTCATAAAAATAGATCTATTAATAATTTGTTGAGCAACACACAATAGAAGTGAATTCATGGTAACAATGGAGGTTCCCTTCAAACTTTTTTTTTCCCACATGAAACCTTAATAGATTTTTGTTAAAGGATATATCAACAAAGTTGTATATCCTGATATATCTTGTTTTGGAGGAAAGAGATAAAGATAAGGGAAAAAATATTGATGATTTGTTTTATATTTTATTTCTATTGCTTAAATGATAAGAAAAAAATGATAAAATTGTCAATTTACAAAAAATACAATTTCTTTTAGACTTGAGAATATGAATACCTACTTGTTACCACTTTCTTAAAAAATATAAAAATTAATTAACAACATTTATTATTTTATTATCCCATTAAAATATTTCTAAAAATAATTCCTAATCTAATTCCCTAAAAATCGTGGATAACCCTTTCCTTTTTTTATTTTCCTTTTATGAATTAACATGCATAGAAAAATGGTGTTCACATGTCTTAGGGCGTACACTGTAATGATTATTACATAGGAATGTGAATAAGTATTATAAGGAATACGTTCAAAATAAAGCTAATAATTAACAAGAAGGAAAATTTATTTTCTTTCCTTTTGAATAAGTGGCAACTAATGGCTTTTCATTGAAGTTTCACATTAGACTAAGGACTATCTCATTGATGATATCCACACACATCACACTTGTCTATGTTCATTGAATGCCTTATTCATTCGTGTGATTGTACTTGATAAAATGTGTTTCACATGCTCATCTATTTGTTAATCAAGCACAAAAAGATTTTTGAGCGTTTTTAGTTATTTTTGGAAAGTCTTTTATTTTTGCAAAAGGTCAAAATTTTCAAAATCTACTGTGTCCTGTTTTGGCGACTCAGTCGCGGGTTTGTCCAGTCGCATGCCCCAGTCGCGAGCTCTATACAGACAGTTTTCACGTCTTACTGGCGGGTCACTGCCCAAGTCGCGAAAGAGACTAAGAATATTTTTCAAAATCTGGGTTTTTAATGTTTCTCGCGGGTTGACTTGGCGGCTTTGTCACGAGTGGAGGCTCAATCGCGAGAATTACACAGAATGTTTCGCGACTCAGCTCGCGTATCTCTGGCAACTTGAACTTCCAGTCGCAAAAAACAGTTAGAAAATTTTTCAAAATTTTTTTTAAGTGTTTGGCGGCTGGACCTGGCGACTTGCACGCGACTTAGATCAATCACGAAAAACTCATGTTTTGCGTGTATAAAATCAATTTTTGAAACGTTTCAGTTTTCTCTTGAATATCTGTTACTGTTCATTACACTGTTTGTATTCTTCTCTCTCAAACTCATCGTGTTCTTCACAAAAATCTCTTTGTTCTTCATCATTTCTTCATCAATCCTCAAGAAAAAGGTATGGATTTTCATATTTTTATTACCTATTTCATGTTTTTATGCCTTATTTTCTTGGATTTTGTGATGTTTTGATCGATTGAGTTTTTTTGGGGTTTCGGCTATGGGTTTGAATCATTCTGTTGGATTTGCTTGAATGGGTTTTGTTGATCCCTCTAATCCAATGCTTGATATGCCTTTTTTCATGCTTGTTTCTCTTCATTGAGTACATATGTTGTTTTGTCCTTAGTGTGCATGTCATCCTCATTGTTTTTGTCAAAATGATAGTTCCATGCAACTGTTATATGTCCCTAAAGCACATTGGTCTGTGTCATACTTTTAAACACAATGTACTTGTGTTTTCTCTTGTTTACTTGGTGCAGGAGGGGTTCATACCATGTGTTAATTGTTATATCGTTTTTCTAAATAACTTGTTTCTAATCAAGTTGATGTTTGTGTCTTGTGTTTGTTCTTGGGACTCTACTGTGTGTCTCTTCTTTTGTAGATGTCACACCGTTCATCTAAAGGAAAGGAGATTGTGAGTGATGTTCCTACCCCTATTACTAAGCGAACTCAACACTCATCCCAGTCATCTCAAGTTCCAAGAAGTAAGAGATGGACACCCATTGATTCTCAAACCTACTCAAGTGTCTTTGTCGATGCTCCCATTATTGTGGAACGGATAATGCATTTTGATACTTTGGGAACCACATATATCCCTAGGATCTTTGAAGGAAAAGATTGGGCTGCTCTTTTTGGGAACTTTGAGGATCCATATGATGAGTTAGTGAGGTAATTCTACTCAAATGCTCGATTCATTGGAATTGAACTACAAAGCTGGGTAAGAGGAAAAGAATTTGTTATTACTCCAGACTACCTTGCATAAGTTCTTCACATCACCCGACCAAAAAATGTGGACAAGACTCCGTATGATGATAGAATTCCTCAGGTGCAAGACATCCTTCAAGTTCTTGGGCCTGACCATGAGGTTAGAAGCAAAGGGTTGTCTATAGGCACTGCAAAGTTTTCACCTGAACTGACTACTCTGAAACTGATCATGTTCTCAAATCTTTGCCCATTGTCCAACACTAGTTTCATAAATCTTGGAAGAACCTAGTTTTTGTGTGATCTTATTACTGGTGCTCCAATTGACATTTGTGCCCATATTTTTCAAACAATTGGGAAAACCGCGGCTCGATCAGCAGCAAGAGCTTGTCTTCCATTCAGTAGTCTCATTATGAAGGTCATGATGTAAGAAGGTATACGTCCAATATCAGATGGAAAAATTGTGCCACATACTCGACCAATTTCCATGTTCACTCTTCAAGCAAGCAAGAGTCACTCCTCTATGGGATCAAAGACTGAGCCACTCACCCATGGCAGTCCATCTGGTCAAGCTACTCCTATGCATACAGAGACACCTTCTACTCCCACTCCAGAGTTGCAGACACCACGCACTCAACCTAGTGTTCCTACTGACAGGTTGAGTACTCTGATTGAAGGTGTCAATCAGCGTATTTCCGAACTGGAGAGACTTCTCATCCAATACAACAACTTTGTTCACATGCGCTTCACAAGCATTGAAGCACAATTAGATGCTATTCAGTAGCAAATCGAGAATAGTCTTTAGCTATTCGTGACAAAAAGGAGGAGAACATTGAAAGGGGGAGTGAGTAGTAAAAAGGGAAGTTGTACAGGGGGAATTATTTACATACTTTTGAATTATCTTCAGTAAATTTATAGTTCTTACATCAATACATTGGGTTTAAACTGTTGGATATGGTTCTTTGTTGGTACTTTGATATATATTGATGTTATTTAGTTTTCCTTATTTTGTACATATGCTTCTGTAGCTGTTTATTTTGTACCTTGCTTTTGTAAGCGTATTTGCACCATCTGCTTTGGTGGCGTTTGGTTATCTTTTGTTTCCTTGCTTTGTAGCTAGTACTTTTTGTTAATGTTATGCATTTTCTTCAGTACATCACTCTTGTGCCTTTTATCGGATTTTTATCCTTAATGCAATTACCTTATGTTGTTGCATTGGTTGAGTGTTAGACATGCAAATGATACTTTGCATTGAGCTTATTAGCTTGCATGTCTGGATGTTCATTACATATGTGAATGAGCATTGTGATCACTATTTATAGTAATTGTTTATTTTTTGGTCAAGCCTTGCTTTATTGCTTTAATCCGTTTTGCTTGATTGCATTGTGCTTGCTTCATATGCAATACAAGTTTTTCTGCATACAATGATCTTATTGTGTAGCTGCTTTTCAGGAGATACTTGTACTTATGATTCAAGAGCTTCACAGATTCTAGAGTTAGGTGTGAGTGAGTTTTGTTCAACTGTTCCCAACTCACGCGTTAAGTCTAGAGTTTGTTGTAGGGTTTTGTCACGGAATAGCCAAAGGGGGAGATTGTAAGGTTGAATTTTATCAACCATTTTGTTGGTTTTATTCCGTACCAATTTGCTTGTAATTCAGCTCTTAGAAACCCTGTATTTTAGGTGGGAATCATGTAAGGGTAGTGTGTGAGAGAGTGTAAAGAAATGCTCAAGATTGTGTAGCAGAACAGGGACTCGCGACTGGATCTCGCTAGTGTCTTGCGACTGTCAAGCCTCCAGAAGTTGCACACGAGTGAAGCATGCAGAGCAGAACTCGCAACTAGTCTCACTGGTAGCTCGTGACTGGCAAGCCGCCAGAAACTGAACCATCGTGCTAGCTGGTGCACTACAGGACAAAAATTTCAGTCTGGCAAGTCAGGTGGTTCGCGGCTTGAACTCGCATTACTTTTTGTAATTAGCTAATCCTTTGACAAAATGCACTTTACTTGTATTTGGGTAGATCTAGGATGTGTTTAATAATTCAAGAAACTCTGTTTCAAGATCAAGTGTTGAAGCCATGAAAATCTGTCTAAGATTCAAGTCTGAAAAGTGTCTGTCATTAAAGCTTGACAGCTAGCCATCTATCGAGCTTGAAGAGCTGTTCCAGCCCCGTGGCTCGACAGCAGCTCCACAAATAGGGTATCTGTCGAGGTTTATGGAAAACAGAATTTCAGATCTGTTTTGACTCTAATCCGTGTTTATGTGTTTGAGCTTTCTTTTCTCACAACCCAAAACATATAAAAGGATTATTTTAAGAGCCGTCAAAGTAGTACACAATTGTACAAGTGTTGAGCAAAGTTTATTCAAGCAAATTGTGACCAGAGACAGAGTTTGCCCTAGTTTATCCTTCTTATGAAGAAGTTGTTATGTATGTGCAGCATAGGGTTTTGTAATCAAGCATCTTCTTGATCTTCATCGTGTGATGAACTAAAGAACTTTGCAACCAACAACTTTCTCTAGTTGGTGAATCAAGTTGCGTATTGGGATCTACGCAATTGGTTAGTCATGTACTAGGAGCCGTGCATCAAAAGAAGAGATTGTCACTACAGAACAAGTCCAATTGGGTATTGGGGTAAGGGTTCAACTGTGGGTTAGTATAAGGTACTGGGATTCCTTTATTTGTAACCGCTTGTTGTGATAATAGTGGATTCTTCGGAGTGGTGACCTTAAAATCACTCGGTGGGGTTTTTACCGTGTAGGTTTTCCCCATTCGTAAACAAATTACCATGTCATTTAATTTCCACTGCATACTTTAGTTAATTGGTGATTTTTTTGTGTTACCACGCGTTTGCATGTTAATTTGATAAATTAATTCACTTGACTAATTAATCAATAAATTCATCACAAGGTATCAATACATTTTTCTTTTTGGGCCTATCATTGACCACAATGATCATTCACACAAGGAATGAACATCCGGACATGCAAGCTAATAAGCTCAATGCAAGGTATCATTTGTATGTCCAACACTCAACCGATACAAAAACTCAAGGTAATTGCATCAAGGATATAAAATCCAACAAGGGTACAATGCTCTTTCTCTCTTTAAACAGCTAAACATTGTTTAAACTGCTAAACATAATCATGAACTATGAGCAAAGCAAAAACATAGTTAATATAATACAATGCTCTTTCTCTCTTTCTCCCCCTATCATATCACTCCCTCTTATCATGAATCATAGAAGCTGTAATGAACTTGGAACATATATACTTGTAACCTGAAACACTTGCACAAAACATATTAGACCCTCAAGGTAAAATCATAGAAGCTGTGATGAACTTGGAACATATATACCTGTAACCTGAAACACTTGCACAAAACATATTAGACCCTCAAGGTAAAGCAAGTAATAAAAGGACAAGTATAATGTAACAAGTAAATTGCGATCAAGTAAATATGATGTAAAATATATGAGCAACTTGACCATACACCAAAACAGTCATAAAGAAATGACTACAATGATCACAAAGCAAAGCAAATAATCAATCAAACATGCATTCAATGAAGCACAATAGCATAAGGATGTATGCATGTCCAACATACAAACACGATGCAATGAGAGCAACAAAGCATAGATACTAAACATAACTCAAAGCACCATAAAGCAAACAAGAAAACAAACATAAAGAGACACAAGCAAAACAAAGTTTTCTTATTAACACAATGTCTTCTTCCCCTTGGTATATGCATCTCCCCTATTGAATATCTCTCCCCCTACAAATGTGCACAAGAAATTGAATTTCTCCCTCTAAGAATATGCACAAGAGTCATATAGAAATAACAAAACTCTCCAGTATACTACTCTAGAGTATACTCTCCCCCTTTTTGACACGAATAGACAAAGGGTCAAGAAGAAATTAGGGCAACAGATGAGGGTATGAGCAATAAGAATGATGCATGAGGAGTGCAAAATGAATTAGAAATGAAGCTCAAACAAAAGACAAAAAAAAAATGCTACAAAGCATAACATAAACATGACATGCTAGGATAAAGAAACAAGGTATAGACCAATGCATGACAAAGGTAGCAAAGGTGTGTGCAAGAGGTGGCTATGTGCAATGCATAACCAAAGCATTGAAAATGCACATGTAGGGAAAGGTGCGTTAAATACACAACCAATGAACCAAACATGATCCTAGTGAGGAAACATGACAAAACCCCAAAGTTTGGTACTCATCGGAGTCCAAACAAGTGAGAAAATGCCTAAGAGGCATTTTATCAAACACCTAGCATGCACACTATGAACAACAATGTGAACAACGCATGAACATCATGAAATTTACCCTTAATACATGTTCTTTTTGCCACAAAAGGCCAACATCCAAAGCAAATCATCGAAAGAAACTAATCCCATAAAAAAATTTGACAAACACAGGAGCAATTAAAAGGTAAAGAGTAGGAAAGAGAGATGCAAACATAAAGATATCACCGGCACATGTTATCGAAGAGGAAATCGGAGAACTCAACAAAAAACCTCTCCGCTGCCCTCCAAGCAGTAAAATGATCCACTAGAAAATTAGTTGGGATACATGAATAGAAATAGACCCTCCAAGCTTCTTGCTTCAACAAGGTTAAGCCTAACTGTGTCTTCTCTAGCTTTCCGAATGCTGGAACAAGCTTTATATTGCATCTGCTAT
Source organism: Lithocarpus polystachyus (assembly GCA_033629205.1). Taxonomy (NCBI): domain Eukaryota; kingdom Viridiplantae; phylum Streptophyta; class Magnoliopsida; order Fagales; family Fagaceae; genus Lithocarpus; species Lithocarpus polystachyus. The sequence continues at coordinate 11,981,138 of CM066165.1, forward strand.
CCTTGGCATCTTCCAATGCTTCCTAGGCTCCAAAAACACTCTTAACACTTTGAATGGGTGTGGGTAGTGTTTGGGTACAAATCTCCTCTCAATAAGTATAACAATGGGAGAGGGAATGAGAAGAGACTACAAAGATTTCTCTCTAAGAATGAGTAACTTTCTCTCTATTAAGGTGGATGTGTTGTAAAAACCTTTTTTAGGGTTTTTCTCTCAATAGGCTCCTTCTCATTTCTGTTGGTAATGAGGGTATATATAGTATAAGTGATGGGCAAATACATCACACTCAAAAAATCCTCTAACTAGTGAAATTCGCGGGTCACTCGCGAGTCACCTAAGTTGCGAAAACAGCTGGCACAGCTATCACATGACTCTTCAACTTCCACAGCTGGCACTTAACTCTTCAGCTTCTAGCATGTGCTCCTCATGTGACTTTTAGCTATCTTGATTAAATCTCCACCACTTAATACTAAACCCAAAACAAATAAATCCCACAAAAATACAAGGAAATACATTTGTGCAATTACAACACTTTTTGTCATGGAATAAGCCAATGTTATGAGAAAAATCATAACTTAACAATATCTCTATGGCTTCCTTGATCGTGGTTTTCTTCAAACTCGGTCCACTCATTTTATCATTTACTTTTGTAACCAGCTGACGGTAATGGATGGTCATTGATGACAGTGGCAGAGCCACATGCATGCCTAGGGGCGCCTTGGTCCCTCCAAAATTTTAAAATTTCTTTTTACAATATAGGTATATGTTATAAATATTTAAAGGTTATATGAAAAAAAAAAAAAAAAAAAAAAAAAGGAGTTGGCCCCCTGCCCAAAAGAAAACATGGATCAACTAATCCTTCCCAAAAAAAGAAAATTTAGAGTTGATAAACAATTGCAATAGAATGAAATTATTATGTAGTAAGTTTTGTGAGTAAATAGTGGAACCCATAATTTTTAACTCAATTTCAAATCCTATTAATGCATTCAAATCATTCAACATTAATAATATATGCAATTTGGTTGAAATTTTCTATTCTTAAGATTTTATCAAGAAAAAAAAAAAAAAAAAGCTCGTATAAGACTTCAATTGTAATATTATGATTTTGATTTGTCAAACATGGATGAAGTTTCGCTAACAATTTTTATATTAAAAAGTAAATTATGCATAATTTTGCTATAAAAATAATAATTGATGTAGTTTATTACGTGAAGTATTATTGTTGCGCATGACTTTGATGGAAGATACTATATTCGTTTTTTTTTTTTTTTTTTTTGTTCTATATATTTGTATGTTGTATACCCAATTATACAATGTTTATATACTTATTAGAGCTTAAGAAGATTATAAGTTTCTCTTATAAGAAAGATCTTGAGTCTAGGTGTGTATATATACATATTAAAGTTGATAATTTTGTGTATATGTATATAACTTACTTTAGAATAAGAAAATTAAAATTTATATTTCATACACACACATATATGAAAGTTCAAATAGTGTGTAAACCACTATGAACGTTTAGACTCCCAATTTACAAACTATCAATTCAAGCTTTAACACAAACGATAAACGTGCGGAAAATGAACTAAAGCCTAAAACAGAATTGATATACCATCCAAGTCAAATAAAATCACATCCATAACAGAAATTAAATGACAAAGATAAAGGGAAGAGAGATGCAAACACAAGATAACACGCCGATGTGTTATTGAAGAGGAAACCGAAGACCTCGGCGAAAAACCTCTCCACCGCCCTCCAAGCTGTCAAAATGATCCACTAAAGAATGTAGTTGGGATACAAGGACAGCAATAGACCCTCCAAGCCTAATCTACCCAGGTACCTAAGCCCTCCAAGCTTCTTGCTCCAACGAGGTTACGCCGAACCTATTTCTTCTTTAGCTTCCCGGATCCCGCTACTAGTCCATAGCATCTACCAATATGAATTAGTTTCTTCCTAACTGCTTCCCAAAGCACCAAAGAGCCTTCTCACTGATATGGGTGAGGTGAGAAAAGGATTTAGCTAAAGTACCTCTCAAGGATCTACAATGAAGAGGAAGAGAGTAGAGGAATTTGAAAAGACACAAGGTAAAGATTATGGATGAGTCAATCTTGTTTTTCTCTAGGGTTTCTCTCTCAAAATTCTCTCTAGAAACTCTCTACATTTTGTGGGTATAAGGGGTATATATACTGGTGGGTGTTTGGAATGCGAAGAGACAGATTTTACATAACAGAGTTGGCTGGCGGTTTGGCCTCGCGGCTTGACTGAGTCGCGAGTTCAAGTCGCGAACAAACTGAAAGGCCATACTGAAATTTTTGTCCTGTAGTGCGACAGCTGGCACGACGATTCATATTCTGGCAGCTTTCAGTCGCGAGCCACCCGCGAGATCCAGTCGCGAGTTCTCCTCTGCACACTTCTCTCGTGTGCAACATCTGGCGGCTTGACAGTCGCGAGACACCAGCGAAGTCCAGTCGCGAGTCCCTATTCTGCAACACAGACTTAAGCAATTCTTCACACTCTCTTACACACTACCCTTACATGTTTCCCACTTAAATACAGGGTTTCTAAATGCTAAAAATACAAGCAAATTGGCATGGAATAAAGCCAATAAAATGGTTGATAAAATTCAACTTTACAATCTCCCCATTTGGCTATTCCGTGACAAATCCCTACAACAAACTCTAGACTTAACGCGTGAGTTGGGAACAGTTGAACAAAACTCACTCACACCTAACTCTAGGATCTGTGAAGCTCTTGAATCATAAGTACAAGTATCTCCTGAAAAGCAACCACACAATAAGTTCATTGTATGCAGAAAAACTTGTATTGCATATGAAGCAAGCACAATGCGATCAAGCAAAAAAGTATTAAAGCAATAGAGCATGGCTTGACCAAAAACAACCAATCACTATAAATAGTGATCATAATGCTCATTCTCACATGGAATGAACATCCGAACATGCAATCTAATAAGCTCAATGACAAGTATCATTTGCATGTCCAACACTCAACCAATGCAACAACACTACGTAATTGCATTAAGGATAAAAATCCAACACAGGGCACAAGAGTGATGTACGTAAAGATAAAAGCATAACATTTAAACACAAAGTACTAAAGCCACAAGGCAAGAAAACAAAGTGCTTACAAAAGCCAAGTACAAAACATAACCAAAAAGCCACATAAGCTAAGGTACAAACTAAAAGGCTACAGAGGCATAAGTACAAATTAAAAGCTAAGGTACACAATACTCCCCCTATCATGAATCATTGGAGCTGCGATGAACTTGGAACATGTATACTTGTAACCTGAAACACTTGCACAAAACACATTAGACCCTCAAGGTAAAGCAAGTAATAAAAGGACAAGTATAATGTAACAAGTAAAAAGCGATCAAGTAAACATGATGTGAAACATATGAGCAACTTGATCATATACCAAAACAGTCATAAAGATATGACTACAATGATCACATAGCACAGCAAATGATCATCTGAACATGCATTCAATTAAGCACAATAGCATAAGGATGTCTGCATGTTCAACACATAAGCATGATGCAATGAAAACAACAAAGCATAGATACTAAATATAAACTCAAAGCACCATAAAGCAAACAAGAAAACAAACATAAAGAAACACAATCAAAACAAAGTTTTCTTATTAGTGCAATGTCTTTTCCCCCTTGGTATATGCATCTCCCCTACGGAATAACTCACCCCCTACAAATGTGCATGAGAAATAGAATTCTCCCCCTAAGAATATGCATAAGAGTCATATAGAAATGACAAAAACACTCCGGTATACTCTCTAGAATATACTCTCCCCCTTTTTTTCAGGAATAGACAAAGGGTCAAGGAGAAACGAGGGCAAGAGATGAAGGTATGAACAATGATAATGATGCATGAGGGGTGCAAGATGAATGAGAAAATGAAACTCAAACCTAAGACAAAAAAAAAAATGCTACAAAACATAAAGTAAACAAGACATGCTAGGATGAAGACACAAGGTATAGACCAATGCATGACAAGGGTAACAAAGGTGTGTACAAGAGGTGGCTATGTGCAATGCATGACCAATGCATGGAAAATGCACATGTGGGGCAAGGTGTGTAAAATACACAACCAATGAACCAAACATGATCCTAGTGAGGAAACATGAGAAACCCCAAAGTTTGATACTCATTGGAGTCCAAACAAGTGAAAAAATGCCTAAGAGGCATTTTATCATACACCTAGTGTGCACACTGTTAGGTTCTAAAAATTAGGAACTAATGTATTAGAACTTCAATTTGTAATGTTGGCAAACCATGATCAAAACATTCTTTAAGTTGTGTGTTAGACTTGCTCAAAGTATGGCTTTTTATGTAAAGTTGGAATCGAATTGACTGCAGAATTTACCGTGCACTTTCTGCTTGACTCAATCGATCGAGAATTAGACTCGATCGATCGAAAATCATGCCAAACGTTTTTCTGCAGAAAATTCCTAACTCAGCCCAAGCCCATTTAATGTATAGGGTTTTATGTTTTGCCTTAAGTATATAAGGGAAAACCCTAACCACGTTTTTAGAGTTCTGAATGCTGTGTTTGTGAATCTATTTGTTAAATCTAGAGGTGTTTACCTTCACATACACTTAGGGTTTCCAAACTCAAGATTCATGTCAAGAGATTGGTAAATCTTACAGTTGCAGAACAACAAAAGAGCTTCAAGATATACAAGCAGGTGTTGCTTGTGTTTTGCTGAAGAATTCAAGGAAAGAAGGAGTCCGTGGTCTCGGAGTTGTCACGTGGTCGTGGTAGTAAGTTTTCTACAGGCAGATAGCAATAGGATGTTAGTGGTCTAAGTCTCTATTGTGTAAACTTCGATTCTTTCATAGTGAATTCGTTTTACCTGGAGGATAGCTAGGTTAAATCCTCCCCAGGTTTTTACTGGTGTGGTTTACTGGGTCATCATATCATATGTTCTTTATTATTCCGCACTTTTACATGATTTGATATATTTGTGTTAACCTAGATCTGAATAATTTACTTAAGTTAATCACTTAGATAAATAACTAGGTTAATCTGATTGGTTTAAGGGGTCTAAACGAACTTACACACACTATGAACAACAATATGAAACAATGCATGAACATCATTAAATCCACCCTTAATACATGTTCTTTTTTCCACAAGGGGCCAACATCCAAAGCAAATCATCAAAAGAAACCAATCCTATACAAAAATTTTGACAAGAAATAAGTTTTCCCAACCCCTATGATGAAAATCCCAACCAAGAGTACAAAACTCTCTAAAACATAATCTAAGGATCCAAAATAATGAAAAGAGTTTAAAAATTACCTTAGAGATGTTAAAGGAATGAAAAACCATTCAAATTGGTTGGGTTTTTTATGTAAAAATATTGAAAGAGGGGTTTGAAAGAGGATGGGAGAGGTTAAAAACAGGTTTTCCACGAAAAGCCCTTTAAAAAGCTATTTCTGGGAGTTTGGTGACTGGGCAAGCCGCGAGGCGAGTCGCGAAACATTTTGTGTAATCTTCGCGACTGGGTCTCGCAACTAGGTGAGTCGCCAAAACTCGCTGCTTGATCTTGCGACTTGCAAGTCGCCAGAATGAGTAGCCAAAAATTTGGCGACTGGAGAGTCAGTCGCGAGTGAGTCGCCAAAAACTCTGACACCTGTTTTTCAACTCAGAACATGTTTAAACAATGACAAACAAAGTAAGCACTAAACATGAACACAAACAGTGATAAAAATCACTTCCAAAAACATATAAAATGATCAAAAATATTTTTGGATTGATCTATATATAGTTGAGTACACACACATCACATTTAAACAGGTACAATCGAACAAATGAATAAGGCATTCATTGAACATTAGGCATGTGTGTTGTGTGTGTGTATCAAATGTGGAATAGTCCTTAGTTTAGAGTGAAACTTCAATGATCAATTCAATCAAGTCATACACAACTAGTGCTAAGACAAGTGGTCCATCTCAATTGTAGAAACATGTATATATGACCTCCCACAAGAACTTGATAACATCACATGGAAGCTATTCATTTGGCTTCATTACAATTCTCAACATTTGATCATTTTGAATCAATACATCTCATTTTGAGATCGATGCCTAAAATTTTTGATATTTCAATTTAATGAACAAGCCTTTGGCTTTTTGGGCACCATACATTTTCATAAAAGTCGCTTTCCCTTTTTCCTAGTCGAATACTAGTATGTGCGACGACTTTTGCAGCTCATTATCTCTTTTCATTTTGAGATTTACATTGGTTGAGCTCTTTAAGCAAAAACAAAAAAATAAGTGGGAAGAGATATAGGCATAAGTCTACGCATGTATCAAAACCAACATGACTATTGACTTATCATTCATGACAAGCTTGAAGATCGATTTACAACAATCACACATAGATGTCAAGATTTTTTCCATAATGATATGAGTGCATAAAGAACAAGCTAAGCTTGTAAATGCACAAAGCCATAAGTACGAAGGTACAAGGTAAAACTCACATGAGATATGTGCTCAAACATATACGATCAAACTTTTTGAATTTTTTACTTTTTATGAGGTTTTGGATTTTTTACTCACACAAAACTAAAACATAAAAGTAAGATCAAAACGAAAAGAACGCATATAAAGAGATGCAAGATGCACAAATGCATGAAAGGTCCATCAAAGATCGAAAAAATTAGATCAAGGACCAAAAGAGCAAAAGCTCAACCATAGGAACCCTTCCTCATCCAAACGGAGTCATTGTTTGGAATGAGTGTCTCAAGAGAAGTGAGACGAGAGTTAGAAGAATGAGAACCGGAGATGCACATAGTTAACTAGCTAATAGCTTTAAACACTTTCTTTAACAGCATGCTATTTTCACTCAAGTCCGGTTTACCCTTTTTAGCACAACTTTCAAGAAGCTCAAGTTTCTCTTTTCTTTTGATTCTATTAAGAGCATGAAACTTAGAGCATTGAGGTCTTAGATGACCAAAGGTACCACAATGGTGACAAATAATGTGATTAGGTCCACTAGGCTTTTTGGGAAGGGATCTAGCAACATGGTTTTGTTCTCTCTTCAACTTGGAACATTGAGGTCTTATGTGACCGATCACACCACAGTGGTGGCAAGTTGGAACAAATTTAGATCCATTCAAAGCCTTAGATTGAGACCTAAACAGAGGCTTTGGCTTAAGAGCCTTTCTCTCCACTTTTTGATTTCTTTTATGTGGAGGAATGTACACCGATTTGTCCTTTGAGACTAAATACACAATAGGCACAGAATCGAGTACCACAACATGATTGCAACAAATATTTTCATCATTTTCAGCAATAGGTTCAGCAATCAAACACTTGGCATGCATCTTAAGAGATTCATTTTCACATTTTAGCTCATTAACAAGTTTGTTAGACAAAACAAGTTTATCATCCAAGTCCATATTTAAACATTCAAACTCTTTCACCTTTTTAAGAGAATTTTCAGCAAGTTTCTTATATTTTTCAACCAATTTGTTGGATTGATTTAGCTTAACAATCAAATCATCCTTTTCACAAATGAACTTGCTGAGATTCTTTTGAAACTTCTTAGCTCCTTTCTTCAAGAGTTTGTCAACAACACCCATAGATTCAAGTAACATGTCATCACAATTATGAGGATTAACACTCATAGAGGCATTTTCACAAACACATGGCATGTCACACTCACAAACATCCATAGAAGCATACAAAACACTATCCATGGCAAAACACACAGGAGGTCAAGGATCACACTTAGGTAATGAAACCAAAACAAGTGTACCTGCTCTGATACCAATTGAAAGTACAAATAGTGTGTAAACCACTATGAACGTTTAGACCCCCAATTTACAAATTATCAATTCAAGCTTTAACACAAACGATAAACGTGCGAAAAATGAACTAAAGCCTAAAACGGAATTGATAAACCATCTAAGTCAAATAAAATCACATCCATTACAGAAATTAAATGACAAAGATAAAGGGAAGAGAGATGCAAACACAAGATAACGCGCCGATGTGTAATTGAAGAGGACACCGAAGACCTCAGCGAAAAACCTCTCCGCCTCCCTCCAAGCAGTCAAAATGATCCACTAAAGAATGTAGTTGGGATACAAGGACAGCAATAGACCCTCCAAGCCTAATCTACCTAGGTACCTAAGCCCTCCAAGCTTCTTGCTCCAACGAGGTTACGCCAAACCTATTTCTTCTTTAGCTTCCCGGATCCTGCTACTAGCCCATAGCATCTGCCAATATGAATAGGTTCCTTCCTAACTGCTTCCCAAAGCACCAAAGAGCCTTCTCACTGATATGGGTGAGGTGAGAAAAGGATTTGGCTAAAGTACCTCTCAAGGATCTACAATGGAGAGGAAGAGAGTAGAGGAATTTGAAGAGACACAAGGTAAAGATTGTGGATGAGTCAATCTTGTTTTTCTCTAGGGTTTCTCTCTCAAAATTCTCTCTGGAAGCTCTCTACATTTCGTGGGTATAAGGGGTATATATACTGGTGGGTGTTTGGAATGCGAAGAGACAGATTTTACATAACAGAGTTGGCTGGCGGCTTGGCCTCACGGCTTGACTGAGTCGTGAGTTCAAGTCGCGTACAAACTGAAAGGCCATACTGAAATTTTTGTCCTGTAGTGCGACAGCTGGCACGACGGTTCATATTCTGGCAGCTTTCAGTCTCGAGCCACCCGCGAGATCCAGTCGCGAGTTCTCCTCTGCACGCTTCTCTCATGTGCAACATCTGGCGGCTTGCCAATCGCGAGACACTAGCAAAGTCAAGTCGCGAGTCCCTGTTCTGCATCACAGACTTAAGCAATTCTTCACACTCTCTCACACACTACCCCTACATGTTTCCCACTTAAATACAGGGTTTCTAAATGCTGAAAATACAAGCAAATTGGCACGGAATAAAGCCAACAAAATGGTTGATAAAATTCAACCTTACAATATATTATGTGGATTTTTTTAGAGAAGTGTCTATTTGTGATTTGAGTTTATCTTGACACAATAGTTTGGCCCCTCCAACTCAAAATTCCTAATTCTGCCACAAGTTGATGATGTCGACAATCTCTTCCTAATGGTATTGGCAAAGATATGGCAATTGCAGGTTTCTTAGTTAGGAGTTAGGGGTCTTTTATTGCAGTTGTCATATATGAAAAATAAAAAAAATAAAATCTTTTTAGTTTTTATTATTGTTATAATTTTTATATATTGACTTGTATAAATTAGACATGTAAAGTGACGTTTAGTTTTTGAAATTGATCAAATGTTATAGGTTTCATAATTTTTGAAACTGTTAGAGCATCTCCAGTGGAAATGCCAAATGGGAAATGTAAGGATTGTTTAGCATTAAGAGTCAAAAATCACCCAGCATTTGGACTTGTAAACATTCGGAATTGAATTAAGTGAACGAATTGCAGATAAATAAAACAAAGAGAATGAATTTGAAAAGTTGAATCTTACAGAAAAAATGGAGAGGAAAAGTGGCCTACTGATTAAGAAGTTATGAAGAGAATTGAACAATTATTAATGTTTTTTTAAAAGATAATAAATTTTCTTAAGTGGTAGTCCCGTAGTGCAATAGAATTTCAAGGGAAAAGATGTCAAAAGCTAATAGTTCAAGGCCTCTTTTTACGATTACAAACTAAAAGGGTTTAAGGCAATATCAATGCTAGTGATAAAAAAGCAAAAGAAAACAACATCAAATGATAGTTAGAATTTGTTTTACTCTGATCCATATTGTTAACAGAGAATGTGTAAAGTCATGACTCGTTACCTATAAACAGTTCAACATTTTATTTTTATTTTACAATGTAGGTTTATTGATCATTTGGATTTTATTTTTAGAATTATTAGTTAATTAGGATTGTATTTTTTTTGTAATTCAATAAATGACTTTCTTAATACTCTCATGTAGACAAATTTGCATGATTTCATGTGTGTTCCTACACTTTCTTTAATTTCAAAATTTATTCAATCGCTCTAGTACCTTAAGTTTGTTCAAGGAATCAAGAGACCAAATCCTCTGCAGGAGTAAGCAACAATCTGTAGTTAACGTCAAACAGGAACCAAGGTCACTTATAGTAATTGGGTAACAACAAAATTGAAGACCCAGAAGCTATGGCAGCCCAACTTGTAAGAACAGTGAGGTTCTCCCCCTGAACTTTAACAGTCCAAGGCCCAAGTTTTTAAAGTCTAATCAGCCTGCAAGCCCAGTAGCCAGCTTCAAGATACATGACTTGCCTGGTCACAGCAACAGCCAGCTTGTAGCCCAGGTCAGCAAGCTTGACGCAGGAAAATTGCATTAGGCAGGAACAGGGTATAGACTTTTGATGTGACTACATTTCTTGTTAAATAGGATAAAATAGCTTCCTAAAAATCATTTTACGGATATTTTTATGTAATGAAATTAATACGTTATGCTTTTGATTTAAATTTGAACGCGGACAAGGATTTTTTTTTTTTTTTTTTGGTTAAACACTCGGACAAGGACTTAGAAACTTGAAAGTTGAAACCATTGCCCCTGTACAATAATTTCGCCATGAAGACTAAAGCTGGAGAGGGTTAGACATGGCAAAATGGGCGGGTCGGGTCGGGTCAATTAGGTCACGGGTCAAAAACATGTCATTTTTAGCGGGTTAAAAACGGATTCGGGTCAATCGGGTTGCGGGTCGGGTCAGGTTGACCCGTATTTTTCACATGAATTTTTTTTTTCTTTTTTGTTTTTAATTTTTATAAAGAAAACAACATATATTTGTCATTTAGAAAGTTATGCAACAAATTACTTGATGTAAAATGCATTATTTTGGATTCATCACTTATATCAAGAATGACCTCAGTTAAACTTATTAATACTTTTCAATAATTTTAAAATTATACAAATCTTAACATTGCTATCTAAAACATAATAATACAAAGATAAGTAAAACAAATACACAAGTTTTATTTCTACACAATATCAACATTCCAAAATATAAAACAAAATTACAAATGACTTATTAGATAACTCATTTGATAAAGAATAAAAACATATAAGAAATTTACAATCTTGAAAATTAATTTTATAATCTATTATCAATTGTGGTTGACACTCTATTTCAATTTGAAATATACATTAAAGTTTGATTGCTTACTTATTTATTCATGGTTTCTTTTATGAATATCATATAATTGTTAAGTAACACACACTTTAAGAAATATCATAATTTATATTAAAAAGCCATTTATTTTGGACATAAATTGTTAAAAAATAGGTCAAAACATTCATAATTTATGTTAATTTGATACTTTGGCTTCACTATGTTCACACTTGTGAATGTTTCTCACACATATCTATAATTTTAAATCTATTTTTTTAACTTTATTGTAACCAAATTATCTTTAAATCTATTTGATATCTAAAAATCTTTACTCATTACAGAATGCTCAACCATTTATCTTTCAATTATTTGCATGCAGTTATGTAAATGTATCAATTGTTTCCTTAAAGCTCACAAAAAACAATTAAACCAATCTTATCTTAATTTTACTATTTTCTTTTTACTAAAAAAAAAAGTTCTAAAAAAATGTTTTGGGTTCGGGTCGGGTCGGGTTGACCCGCAAAAACACGGGTCGGATTACGGGTCAACTCGTTTTTGCTTCGGGTCAAAAAAATTAGGTTCGGGTCAAGTATTTTTCGAATCAGGTCGAATCGGGTCAAAAAATTCTGACTCATTTTACCATGTCTAGAGAGGGTACTATGGAGCTAGCTTGGAATATTGTTAAAGCTTAAAAGCAAAACACGACATCTGGGAGTTAAACAAGAATGGAACGAGGTAATGGAGATTTTCTTCAGCATTGCGTGGCTCATATGGCAACATAGAAAGTTAGAAACATATGTCAGACATGAGACAAAGAACTCGAAACCCGAAGCAAACAGCTTGGAGAGCACTCAGCATCAGCAGTAGAGTTATTATTAGCTAGTCAGTAGTCAGTCAATGCAAGACTGGAACGAGCTGGCTAAGTGCAACTGATGGAAGTCTACAACACTATTCTCTTACCTCTCTAGTATTGAGGAAGATAGGGACTCATACACGGTAGCAAGGATATGGCTATCAACGATTTACTAACTGTAAGCTGGTGCTTAAAAGGTATTGTTATTGCTAAAGGTTTTTTTTTTTTTTTTTTTTTTTTTTTTTTTTTTCTTACCAAAAAAAAAAGTTTAAAAGCATACCACGACGTCTGGAAATAGTAGGAACAAGATAATGGAAATTTTCTTCAACATTTCGTGGTTCACATGGCACCACAGAAACTTAGAAACATATGTCGGAGATGAGACAAAGAACTCGAAATCTAAAGCAAACAGCTAGGAGAGCACTCAGCATTAGCAGTAGAGTTATTATTAGCTAGTCAGTAGTCAATCAATGCCAGACTGGATCGAGCTAGCTAGGTGCAACTAATGAAAGTCTACAATACTATTCTCTGGTCTCTCTACAAGAGGAAGATTGGACTCTACATAGTAGCGGATATGGCTATCAACGATTTACTGACTGGAGGCTGGTGTGTTAGTGTAAGTGTGTAACGTGGGATTGAAATAAGGTGTAATAACTAGAGCTATTGTATCATGTAATTTTTTTTAGTAGTTTGATCAGTAGCTAAGAATGTTATTTTTTAATATCAGCCATTCAATCAAAGAGATTTTAAAAGTACCGTTAAAGCTTTAAAAGAATAACACGACATCTGGGAGTGGTACAAGACTGGAGGCTGGTGTGTTAGTGTAAGTGTGTAACGTGGGATTGAAATAAGGTGTAATAACTAGAGCTATTGTATCATGTAATTTTTTTTAGTAGTTTGATCAGTAGCTAAGAATGTTATTTTTTAATATCAGCCATTCAATCAAAGAGATTTTAAAAGTACCGTTAAAGCTTAAAAGAATAACACGACATCTGGGAGTGGTACAAGAATGGAACAAGATAATGGAGATTTTCTTCAACGTAGCGATCATATGGCACAATAGAAAGTTAGAAACATATGTCAGACATGAGACAAAGAACTCGAAACCTGAAGCAAACAATTAGTAGAGCACTCAGCATCAGCAGTAGAGTTATTATGGAAAAGTATTGTGACACGTAAGAGCATCCACAGCAGTGGAGCTAAAAATTTAGCTTTTTAGCTCCACCAAAAGTTACTTTATCTATTTTAACTATACACATGCTGCAGCAGTGGATCTATTTTAGCTTTCAACACAATAAAATAATATAAACATCACAATAAAATAATATATCCACTACAATAAAATAATATTTCCATTATAATAAATAACAATCACAATCACCTGCAACCGCCACCGCTACCACAGCCGCCGTCACTGCCGCCACTGCCACAACCACCGCCACCACCGTCGCCGCCACCACCGCCGCCACCGCCGCTACCACCACCACCGCCACTGTTGCCGCCGCCGACTTTTCTATTGCCACCGTTGCCGCCGTCGTCACCGCCACCGCCGCTGACTCTTCCACCGTTGACTCCGCCGCCGCCGCCGCCACCGCCACGTGATAGCAAATAATCGTAGTGATTTTTTTAACTTCAAATTATACTTATACATTTTTTTTTTACTAAAACAATTTTTCAATCATCATGATAGTCTATTATCATCTCAATTGTTCGGAAGTAATCTTAGAACAATGTGAACTATGAAATGGATAAACTTTATAAGAAAACATATAAAATAAAATACATATTATAACAGGAACAATGAAGTCCATAAATTCCTCACATACATAACTCAAACCAAATTACAATAAAACTCACACACTTGCACAAGTTTCTATGACTCATGCTTCTTAACATACAAAAAAGAAAATTTCTACGACTCGCCTTGCAATTGCCATAAATGTTCAATGAGGTCCGACTGGAGTTGAAAATGAATTTCTCGGTCTCTAATACGTCCATGCCTCTCAATGTATGCCAGAAATCCATCACTTTGTTCATGAAACACTTGCGGAGGAGGATTATCCACTCCATCAATTTGTTCATAATCCAAATCTACCACTTCATTATCATCACGCTCATCTTCAACAATCATGTTATGGAGAATTATGCACGCTTTCATGATCTTTTGGAGTGTTTCAAGATGAAAAAATCGTGCAGGTCCACGTACAATTGCAAAACGTGCTTGAAGCACTCCAAATGCACGCTCAACATCCTTCCTACATGCCTCTTGGGCTGCTGCAAATAATTTATATTTCTGTCCTTGTGGAGCTGGAATTGTTTTCACAAATGTTGCCCACTTTGGATATATACCATCAGCAAGGTAATATCCCATTGTATAGTCATGACCATTAATTGAGTAATGTACTGCAGGAGCACGTCCTTCAGCAAGTTCATTAAATACATGAGACCGTTCTAACACATTAATGTCATTATTTGACCCAGGTAATCCAAAAAATGCATGCCATATCCAAAGATCATATGATGCTACTGCCTCCAAAATAATAGTAGGTTCATGAATATGACCACAATATTGACCTTTCCATGCAGATGGACAATTTTTCCACTTCCAATGCATGCAATCAATTGAACCTAACATACCTGGAAAACCTCGACGTTCGCCATGAGCTAACAGTCTAGCAATGTCTTCATTGTTTGGCTTTCTCAAATATTCCTCAGAAAAAACATCAATTACTGCAGTAACAAATTTTTTCAAACTTTCTAATGCAGTAGTTTCTCCAATCCGCACATATTCATCTATCAAATCACCTGATACTCCATATGCAAGCATTCTAAGTGCAGCAGTTATCTTTTGTAATGAAGATAAACCAAGTTTGTTGGCACTATTTCTTTTTTGGACAAAGTAAGAGTCATGAGCTTCTACCTTAGATTGAATATGGAGAAAAAGAGAACGCTTCATCCGAAATCTCTTACGAAATATAGTTGGTGGATATATTGGTGTAGGAGCAAAATAATCAAGAAAAAGCCTTTCATGGCCTTTCAAATGATTACGTCGGATAGAACGACGACGTTTACGTTGTGATGTTTCCATAACAAGTTCTTCGATTATCTCATCTTCATCTGAGTCATCAAGAAAAAACTGACGAAACAAATAGTGATTCATGGATGCAACCTTCAAGACAAATGGAAAGCAATTATTACTATATATGCAAGATTAAAGCCAAGTGGCATAAGCCACAACAAAATGAATATAACTAATTCACGTACAAGTCACAACACATACACTTTAATGCCTATCACAAGACCGAATAAAACTTAACAAAAAATAAAAAATATTGCACTTCAAAGTTTTTGTTAGATTGCATTTCAAGTCACAACATAAACACATACATCTAGTTTAAGATTAAAGTCAAGTGACATAAGTCACTACAAAATACATAAGTTACTACCAAAATACATAAAAGCTTATATAAGCCATTACAAAATACATAAAAGCCTAACCTACATCCAAAATGCAATCAAACCCATTAATTACGTGAACTTCGTCTTGCCATGATTTCCTCTTGGAGTTGTTCATAAAAAGCTTTTTGTGCTCTGGTCAAGCCACTTGTATCTTTCATCATGATTCTCTCCTCCTCTAACATTTCGGTCATCTCAAATTTTTTCTTCTCAATCATGACTTTTTCCTTCTCAATCTTAAGTTTTTCTTCACTTTTTTCCTTCTCAATTGCAAGTTTTTCCCTCTCAATAAACATTTTTTCCTCTTCCAATCGAGTTACGTTCTCAAACAATTTTAATTTCTTGGTCAAATATTCTCCTACATCTTTTCCGGTGGCTTTGTTCTTTCGAATGGCCTTTTCCGCCTTTCTACCAATCGGTCTCTCAAAATTAGAAGTGTCACCAAGTCCGGACCCACAATCCCCCTCACTAATAGATATTGACTCCGGAGTTGGAGGCACGGATGACCTCGATTTAGCATTGTTAGGATCGGCAAACTTTGGTTGGTTCTTTAACATGAGCCAACAATGGTCAAGAAGAAAGGGTTTCTTGTGCTTCTCTAAATACAAAGCCTTCGCATCGGAAATCTAAAAAAATTAAAAGAAATATAACATAATTAATATCTTCAAACTATTGGTGAATGGACATGTTAACACTATTGCAATATAACTTATACCTTATCTTCTTCGGTTTTACCACTTTGATGTTGTGCGTTAACATGAGCCATACACCCGGCAAACTTATTTGTCTTTTCACTAATCACTGCCCAACGACTTAGCAAAGAGACAACAGTACGTGTGGTACCAGATGTATTGTATTGCATGAAGTATTCCCAAACTTTTTGACGAAATGTATTTTGTGTTTGTTCATTACTGCTTATGGCATCAACACTAGTATTGAGCCATGCTGCCACTAGGAGTTTATCTTCCTCTACACTAAAGTTAGAGCCCCTTTTTCCTTTTGTAGAAGTGGCATTTTCAACTTGAGGTTGAGGTGGAGGTGGAGGTGGAGAATCAGAAACTGACACAGGAGTATTTTGAGACGTTCCCAAAAATTCTGAGTTAATTTCTATATCCCCAGTCATGATATCAGTGAAATATGTTAGGTCTCTACGTAACTCTGTGTCTCTACGTGACGCCATAAAATTAGGAAACAAATAAATAAATTGTCCTGCACACAGAAAAGTCCCAAACTAACATTTATATCAAAACTTAAAATATTTAGAATTATAACAATAGTCCATGATTATGCATAAATACTGAATTTGACAGAACAAAATTATTGCAAACAGAAAAGAAAAATTATGGCCTTGTGCAACAGAACAAAATTATAACAATGTGCTTATGCTTATGGTTTTGTGCAACAGAACAAAAAACTAGAAAATCACAATGAACCTGCAAACAGAAAATTCCCAATAGATTCTAAAATTATTGCAAAACATAAAATTCTCAATACATTCTTGCAAACAAAAAATTCCCAAATCATTGCATCTAAAAATTCTCATATCATTCTCAATACCCATTCTCCGAAAATTCCCAAACTCAATACATTCCTGCAAACAGAAAATTCCCAAATCATTGCATCTAAAATTTCCCAAATCATTCTCATCTCAGAAAATTCCCAAACTCAATACATTCCTGCAAACAGAAAATTCCCAATTCATAACATCTAAAAATTCCCAAATCAATACATTCTTTGCATCTAAAAATTATTGCAACTAAAATTATACCCAAATCAAAAAATTATCTACTCTAATTGTTTTAGCAGAACAAAAAAGAGAGTGAGGGAGTGAGGTACTTACTTAAGTGGGCCGGCGGAGGAGTGGGATGGCTGGGGCTGATCGGCGGAGGAGTGCGGCGGCTTGGGACTGCTGTGGGTAGACAGGGGAGGCTGGTGGGACGGCGAGAGATGAGAGCTTGAGAGATGAGCTGGTGGGACGGTGGGACGGCGAGAGATGAGGGATTGAGAGATGAGCTGGTGGGACGGTGGGACGGCGAGAGATGATGGCTTGAGAGATGAGCTGGTGGGACGGCGAGACGGCGACGGCTGGGACGGTGGGACGGCGAGACAGCGAGAGATGAGGGCTTGAGAGATGACCGGCTGGGACGGCGACGAGAGATGAGGGCTTGAGAGATGAGCGGCTGGGACGGCGAGACGGCGACGGCTGGGACGGTGGGACGGCGAGACGGCGAGAGATGAGGGCTTGAGAGATGACCGGCTGGGACGGCGACGAGAGATGAGGGCTGGAATGGTGGGACGGCGAGAGATGAGGGAGCTTGAGAGATGAGAGCTTGAGAAGAGAGTATTGTCTGAGATTGAGAGGAGAGTGATTTGAGAGGAGAGAGTGACCGAATAAAAGAATGGAGAAAAAAGAATCGGGGGATTAAAATAGAATATTTTAATTATAGAAGAGTGCTACAGTGCACATCTATAAATAGATGTGCACTGTAGCACTTTAGTTATATTTTTAACTTTTGCCTCCACTGCTGCAGCCCCTCTTTTATGTTAAACATCTATAATTTTAGCAATATAACTATTTAGCACCACTGCTGTGAGTGCTCTAAAGTGGCGTAAAAAAAAGCCACAACTTGCCCAGTGAGTTGTGGTTGATAGGGGTGTCCTACCATTGCCCCTCTATCTACCACAACTCACCACATGAGTGAATTGTGACTTTTTTTGTGCCATTTTTTGTGCCACTAGAGGGATTCAGTTATGAAAAATTCTAGTGACACAACTTTATGCACAATTCGCCATGTGGGCGAGTTGTGCACAAAGTTGTGTACAGAATTGTGGTACCAAAACCACTCCTCAATTATTATTAGCTAGCTAATGCAAGACTGGAACGAGCTAGCTAGGTGTAACTAATGAAAGTCAACAACGCTATTCTTTGATCTCTCTATTATTGAGGAAGATTGGGACTCATACACAGTAGCAACGATATGACTATCAACTATTTACTGACTAGAAGCTGGTGTATAATGTGGGATTGAGGTCAAGTGAAATAACTAGGGCTACTGTATCATACAATTCTTTTTTAGGCTGCGTTTGTTTCAACTGAAAACAAATTTTGGAATTTCTTTTACGCCCTTGTTTGTGTTTGGCTCCAACTAATAATATGGTCAACTGGAAAATCAATTACACGTTGACCGTAAAATCACCCACTTCAGCTGTAAAACCAATGCAGCCTTCATGTTACCTTTTAACGAATTCTAGGACTCACAGACAAAGAGAGAGAGAGAGAGAGAGAGCACGAGCACACGGTCCAAAACCTAGATCACGCCTCACCTCAGCCATGCTCCGGCCAGCCCAAATCGTCTGCCCCACCACCCAGATCACGCACCGGCCAAGCTTCCTCTTTTTTCTCTCTTCTTCCTCAACGTCGCTGCCATCTTGATCGGAGCCTTGCATCTCTTTCTCATCGTCACCACCTAAGACCGATCTCGTTCTCAACCCACCCAAGACCGATCTCGTCGCCACCACTAAAGATCGTCACTGTCGCTGAAAACTGATCTCTCTTTCCCGATCTATCTCTCTTTCCCTCGATCTCTCAATCTTTCTCTCTTTGATCTCTGATTTTTTTGGTGTTGTTGTGGTGGTGTGGGTGGTGGTGTTTTGGTGGTTTTTCAGTTGTGTGGTGGTGGGTTTTGTGTGGATAGTGGTGGATTTTCTGTGGGTGCTGGTGTTTTGGTGGTTTTTGTGTTGTGTGGTGGTGTGTTTTGTGTGGATATTGGTGGATTTTCTGTGGGTGCTAGTGGATTTTTTGATATAAAATTTATTTGGAAGCTAAGAAAATGCTGAGAAAATGTGAAAATTTTGTAGAAAAATAGCATTTTCAAAATGTTACCAAACACTGAAAATCGTTTTCTGGACTATTTTCTATTGCAAACCCAAACACTCGGATTTTAATTTCCTTATGGGAATTCATTTTCCCCTACATTCATTTTACACTCAGAATTCGATTTACATCGAACCAAACGCAGCCTTAGTAGTTTTGATCAGTAGTTAAGAATGTTATCTTTAATATTAGCTGTTAAATCAAAGAGATTTAAAAATTAATGTAAAATTGTGATTTATAATTATGTTTTATGTTGGTTTTATTCGATAACAAAAAGTGTTGTAAGTGTATTAAATTATTTCTTTGTATTTTATGGGATTTTATCATATTGAGTTTAGTATTAAGTTTGTGAAGAATCGAGTATAAAATGAATATCAGTGCAATTTCGTAACTAACTTGCAAGGAGTTCGCTAGAAAGGTTCCCGCAAAAAAGGCACATGAGAAGCGTATGCTGAAAGTTAAAGAGTCAAGTGCCAGGCTGTATTTTGTGAGTACTTCGCGAGATAGACCATCTCTCAAGGTACCCGTGAAACTCTCTATTTGGAGGATTTTAAGTGTGACTTCTCTCGCGAAGTACTCATGAAACTCTCTGCTTAGTAGATTTTAAGTGTGACTTTCTTACCCTTCACTCATTCTATACAGGGTGTGGCTTGTGTCCAGTGAAAGTTATCACTGGACACATTGGATTGCAGACACGTGTCCACTCTTGGACACATGTTCGAATCCTGATGTGTCCAGTGATAATTTTCACTGGACACAAGCCCTTCCCTACTATATATACTATCATTACCCACAAAATAAAAAAGACTATTCAGAGAGAATACTATCATTACTATCATTACTCACTTGTAGGCCCATCTTGCAAATTGTGTCCTTACAGTAGAGAAGAGAGATGCAAACACAATATAATACTGAGATGTGTTATCAAAGAAGAAATTGAAGTACTCAACGAAAAATCTCTCCACAGCCCTCCAAGCCGAAATCTGAAGCAAACAGCTAGGAGAGCACTTAGCATCAGCAATAAAGTTATTATTAGCTAGTCAGTAGTCAGTCAATGCGAGACTGGAACGAGCTAGCTAGGTGCAACTAATGGAAGTCTACAACACTATTCTCTGATCTCTCTATTACCACTCAGCATCAGCAGTAGAGTTATTATTAGCTAGTCAGTAGTCAATCAATGCGAGACTGGAACGAGCTAGCTAGGTGCAACTAATGGAAGTCTACAACACTATTCTCTGATCTCTCTATTATTGAGGAAGATTAGGACTCATACACGATAGCAAGGATATGGCTATCAACTATTTACTACCTAGTTTACCGGCCAAAATGGCCAAATACCACTAATTTTAGAATTTTGTAGAAAAAAAGTATTGTTTCGGAACTAAACAGCAATCTACCACTTTTCTGGTACTTGAGCTCAGGAAACTAGAGTTCCAAATGATACTTGAGCACAGTAAACTCGAGTACTCCCCTTTCCTTGCCACCGTGGCACAGCTGACATGGCATTACCAATTAAATATTCCACATGATACTCGAGCTTCTTAGACTCGGGTACTGTGTAAATAGTGCTCGAGTCCAAGAAGCTCGAGTATGGCTTGGGTAGAATTCCATTTGCAACAGGTTCATACTCATGTTTTATGGACTCGGGTACTGTTTACATAGTACCCGAGTCCAGGAAACTCGAGTACTATCTTGCAAATCCCAAAATAACTTCATCATTTTGGCAACGTGGGGAAGATGCTGATTTTGCTTGCATGGAGTGTCTGATGATCTGGGTTTGGATGTACAAAAGAGAAAACAGCAATTAATAGATGAGATTATGATGATGCTTCTGCAAAGGAACCAAATGAAGGGGGGCTATCAACTGGCTCTGAAAGTGAAATTGATCAGGCTGAGAATGAAATTGAAGTTACTAAAAATGATGTGATTGTGAGCCAGTTGATGCCAAAGATATATCATATGAACAATCAAGAAAATCCTCTAAGCATAAATCAAAGGACAAAAAGAATGAATCAAAAGCCAAAAGAAAGAAGAGATCCAGGGGAAAACTAGTGAAAAAGGAGTATGATAAAGCACATTTTGTGAAAGCTAAGGGAATGCACTTTGAGATCCATTTTCGATTTACTAATGAACCACTGGCTCAGATTGCTCAAAAAACGGCCAAGAAGGTTTACATCTAGAGCTTTGGCAGTTTCAGGATGTTCTTGATGTCAGGTAGAGAACTTAAGTTTGATTCCCTCATTTATTATATAAAAAGGTAGAGAGTAATCCATTGAATTTTTTTGAATTAAAAATCAAAATCTGTAAGTGCAGCTAAACTAATTAGACAATAGCTCCTTCAATTTATTTATTTATTTTTTTGGTTGCAATCACTATTGCAAACATATTTTTTATGATTTTTTTCAAAAGATAATAATAAAATTAAAAAACAAGGTTATAAATAAAGTAATGAACATAATTTTTATGTTCCACCCACGAATGCTATATATGTAGATTTTTTAACATCCAACAAACACGAGTTTATCCCATTAATTTCTCAACAACATTTGTTCAAAACACTTACAAAAGAATTAATTTACACTTGAATCAATAGTAAATAACAAAAATTATTTCAATTGTCACATTACTCATAGCAACAAACTTATAATATCTAGTTCACAAACCGACAATTTTTCCTGATCTCACCCTGGCTTCCTATAAGCACATCAACGTAACCCATTTTCACCATAGCTACAACAAACTTATAAGCCCATGCTTCACCTTGCCTTGCATTATTCCTGACAATTCCAACCGTTGAAGGCCTACTCAAAAGAGATTGATCAGAGGTTAATAAGCCATGGTGGTTTTTCAAATTTATATAGTACTTATTATCAAGCCTATATGGTGTGAGGACATCAAGTGGCACAGTTGGATCATCATTGCCAGTATTTTGTGGACACTTGTTCTTTAAGTCTCTTGCAAATATGACATTGACACCATCATAGACATAGTAACAAAGAAAACCAAGCAAAATTTGATGGTTGCCATAGTTAAGCTACAACCCAAATATAAAATACCCCAATACTGTAAAGAGTGAATGAATAAGATTTAGAGAAAAGAGCAAAGAAAGAACAGCTAAAGAAGAATATTATAAAGAAGAATATTATAAGCAAGAAGGAGATGAAGATAAAGGTTGTTGTTAACCAAGTATTTATAGGAAAGAATTAAGTGAAGATGGGTTTGTCATTTTTACTTTGTAAACCAAAATGTGTATAGCTACATGGAAGAAGTGCTTGAAGCTTTCTAAGTTTGAGAGTTTCACCAAATCACCAAAAACATCCGAATACAATGCCAACGGTGGCAATTTAAATCCACTCTCAACCACATCCCCACTACTATCCCCAACAATCGGGGGTGCTGAAATAGGCTTTGGGGAATTCAGTGATGCCCCTACCCGAACTGCATTTGGGATAGTTCCCTCAACCTTAACCCTAGCCTTATCCTCCTCATCCTCCACCACAACCAAACTACTACTACAACTAACATGACTATTATACATAGGGTAGTTACACATTACATTAACCAATTAGTATGCAATTTTTGCGACAAACCAAATGGCAATGCTAATGACTTTTTGTATGCATCATATAGGGAATGTAGCTTCTAGTATAAATGCCATATTTGATCCTTAAAATATTATCCAATTTTTCTCAAGGTTTAAAAATACATAATTAAATGGCATATAGCATGCATTTTGATCTAATGGCATATATCATGCATTTTGTTTCAAGTTGCTTAGCGTACCTAGTCAGCGAGACCACCACTCGTCAGTACCTCGTTCCGCTTAGGGCATGCTCTTCGGTTATGCCCCTCTTGGTCACACAACCCGCATTGCACCTTCCTCCCCCCCTCCTTCCATGGTGTGGTTCTCGGCCGTTTCCCACCCTCGTCCATCTCATTCCTGATTCGTGTTGAGACAGAGCAACCTTTTTCTCAGATCAATCGGGGGTTAGGGACGACCTTCCAAGTTTCTTTAGGATCGGGCCATGATAATCTATCTTTCAACATAGGGAAAACGGGAGCATAGCTGCGAAACAGTGTGTTCATGCTATAGCATTGGTCAATGTACTGCTCTGCATCATGTCGAAACCTAATACAAACTGCAATGACATGTGAACATGGTATCTTGTACAATTTCCATTTCTGACATGTGCAAGTTCTTTGCAGCAGATTAACTCCATGTGTGATCCCCATGTCCAACAGTGCCTGGATTATGCGGTGTATGTACTTGATATGATTGTTGTTGCGCACTTAATCTCGTCACCCTGTGATGCTCCGCTTTCGCCTTATTTCTCATGAAGATATCGAAGGCATATTTACACCATCTTTTCCCTGATTTCAACTGCGCTATGCTCTTATTGCGACGATCATCGAAATAAGTATTCAGTTTGAACCATGTGTATTTCACCATTGTCGTAATGGGCAAGCTGCAAGCACCCTTTAAAACACCATTGAAGCACTCAGAGACGTTTGTAGTCATCGCCCCATATCTAAAACCCTCGTCAAAAGCTAGAGCCTATTTCTCTTTGGGCACATCCTCCAGATATTTGTGCGCATCTCGATTGACATTCTCAATTAATTCGAAAGTGGCATTGAACTTTCGCTCTTGGGTAGCACTTGCTGCCCTCCATACTAGATTCTTTAAAGTTTCATTGTTCCATCTACTGTTGACGTTACTGCATACATGACGAAGGCAATAACGATGTTTTGTCATGGGAGTCTGCAAAAAGTCATGATTAGTATCTCTGAAGACAGCTTGTATCCCAGGGTGTCTATCAGATATGACACACAGCTTGCTCCGACCGATAACATACCTTCTTATACAAGCTAAGAACCAACCCCAAGTCTCTGTACTCTCGCTCTCGACAACGGCGAAGGGGAGTGGATAAATCTTATTATTAGCATCTGTCGCCATTGCAATCATCAATTCCCCTTTATATTTTCCATAGAGGTGGGTTGCATCAATGCTAATCACGGGCCTACAGTGCTTGAACCCAACAATACATGGACGAAACGCCTAAAATACGACCTTGAATGTACAGGTTCCCCGTTCATAATGATCGTCCACTAGTAACTTATACTTTGTACCCGGACTTGCATCCTTAAGTCCTGCCAAAAAACGCGGCAACTCTGCATAAGAATCCTTAAAATCCCCGTATATAGCTACAACGGCCTTTTGTTTGGCATCCCATACCTTGTATGTGAACCATAATAATTAGGTTAGAATAATCGTCTATAAGTTAAACAATTATATCAACAGTCACTAGGATAATATTTCTTTCTCTTTATTCCTTTTTTTTTTTTTCAATTTCATTTTTCATAATATAAGGTATTCATGGGTTTTGGGAAAAAATGTCATGCTTATACTTCCATGAAGACTGATGTCTCTACATTGTATTGAAAAAAGAATGCAAGTTAAAGAATACCTTGTAGTGAGAGACTTCGTGTTTTAAGTCTGCCAAAGCAACATGGCGTAAGTTCTTTATCTTATACGCGGGGTCTTCTCATATATAGCACTCAAGTACGTATGCTAGGAACGCTGAATCAATCATTCGACCATCATGAGCATTCTGAATTTTGTCACACATGTGGAGGCCCTTGCATTTGGCGATCTTCCAGACATTGTCTCCCTTGCAACAGATCGCATGGACTGACCATGGACAGGAATCATCCTCACAACTCACCATAAGCCTCTCTGAGTCTGAATGCTCAGTTTTGAAGCTAAAATTCTATTGCACTGCGTACCAGGTCAATGCATGTCGCACCGCCAATTTTGTTGCAAATACCATCCCTTTCATTGGCTACTCCCCAGGCGTCCAACTTGATACTTCCGCTTGCATAACCGGTGATGGATCAAACATATTATCCCAAGTGTTTTTGGTGAACCATTCCGGTGTAGGATCAGGACTGGGGCATGTGTCTCTATTCTCTTCTATGACCACATCTTCGATGTAATCAACATCCTCATATTCACCCATGGTATCTAGGAGCTCCTCGAAGTCATCCCTAGTGACATCGATATTGGTTGCATCATCACCAAGTCCATCATCATCAAAATTTGGGGATGTGCCCCCATGCAGCTCATCAGGAGATAACTGCTCTCCTTCATGCACTTGTTGGGGCCCTTCCTCCTCCTCAGTCGAGTTCACATGGGGAAATGTTTGCCACGGTTCACTGCTATACCCATCTCCTGTGTTCTCTGCCCACCCTTGATAAGACTGTAATTGTATTGAGTCGATGTGCTCATTTACAGTTCCATCCAAAACAGTATGTTGTGAACCCTCTCCAGCCTCTACTACGGCGGGCTCAACTATGACATAGAGATTCGAACCAATGAATCCTTGAGCCACCATTTGTTCAACAACTTCTCACATCATCTTCACTTCGGTGCCACCCGATAACTGTAGTGAATTGTAGAAAATCTGGGTGTCTACAACCCATTGAGGTGCTCGATACACAATGAAAATGTTATGCCTAGAGTGGTTTGACCCTATCGCGTTCAAAATTCTTCATTGCAAGTTCATAAGGCCTATCCCACGCTTCACCTTAATACATTTTTGCTTTTGATTCTAGCCTTGGTATGACAACCCATGCAACTCATGATAATATGTCTCTCCATCATAGTACACATAGAAAAAATGAGAATCCATCACCGACCTGTTATTAACAATATAAAAGTTGTCATAATTTATATTCAAACTCAAATAATTGACATATAAATAATTGACAACCAAATCATTCAAATAATTTATACCCATAATTTATATTTGTGCTCCATTTGTTTTGCCAAAAAAGTTATATATATATATATATAAGCATTTTGGATAATAACTTAAATGTGTATGCATTTAACTAAGTATGCATTTAACTAATGAAAAAAGTTGAAAAATTTCTCTCATACAAAATTTATAAAATATTTTTATTAATTTTATAGATTTTTTACATGTGAGATTTTTCTTTTACAAAATTCATAACACATTTCTTCTTCTCTTACTCTCAGTTTGTCTCCTCTCCTCTCCTCTCACTCTCACTTTCCGTTGCCTTCTCTCCCTTGTTCTGACACTCTCCAAAATCAGCTAGAAACCAAAGGGATTTAGTGTTGGGATTAATGTGCAAAATCGAAGTGGATTTTTCTTTTCAATTTGGATAGCCTTGATCTAGGTTTTTCTTTCCAATATGGGTCTTTTCGATCTAGGTTTTTCTTTTTGGTCTGGATACTCCTGAGATTAAAGATTGGTTTGGGTGCTTACTAGGGCCTGATAGTTAAATTCAAAACTAAACTTAAATTCTTCAATCTACCTATGATAATTAGTCCTTAGTAGAAAGAGCATACTTATTCAATTGCAAAGCCAGGATGAGGGATCACATGCATCCTTTCTGTAATAAGATAGTCTTAGATTCAGGCAATCATCTATGTCCTAGGACTTCTATTGAATGACCACATTTGTTTTTTTTTTTTTTTTTTTTTTATAACTTTGGTTTCAAATCAGTAATCTGATAGCATGTACAGGAAAGTTATGCAATGTTGTTTCTCAAAAAAAAAAAGTTATACAATATCCTAATACTACATGGAAGTGAGGATAAATAAGATATGGATATAGACTAATTTTAATCAGGAGAAATGTTTTAAATGTTGCTAAATTGTCTCTGATCATACTCAAAAGCCAATAAGAAAAAAAATTTTGAATATGATATTCAGTACTGTTGACTAAGTTAATTATCTACCTGAATCCAAAGAATTAAAGAATAAATTTCTACAAAATCTAGCTCAAAACGTGCATGGAGATTATCTTTTTTCAAATTCTATATCTTATGCTTCTCAGGCTAGGTTTCTTGATAGTTTAGGTACTTCTGAATAACCTACGGAACTAATGAATGGGGTAAGCCAGACATTTGACTCCACAGAACAATCTGCAGAAATCATATAGCTTTGGAATTTGGAGTACAGCATTTGGTAGTCAAGATTACAGTACATATTTTTTTTAAGCCAAAGTAACTGGAATGGTTAACAGGACATTTTAAATGTTAGGAAATATGGTATATTTGAATAAGTAGGGTTGACCAAGCCGAGTATGAGCCCTGTTCAACTTGATTAATTGCTGAGTTTTGCACATGTAAATCATTACCTGTTCAAGTTTCTGTTGGCCACATGGCTAGCACATAGTAACTTTAGCTATCAATTTGGAAGGAATGCAGACAGGATGATGGGGCTATTTGCTACTTCTCAATCGTTTTAAGTACTAAATTATCTATAATTTTAGTCTAAAGATGTTAGTGCAACTACATAAACATTCAAACTCAAATAATTGACATATAAATAATTGACAACCAAATCATTCAAATAATTTATACCCATAATTTATATTTGTGCTCCATTTGTTTTGCCAAAAAAGTTATATATATATATATATATAAGCATATTGGATAATAACTTAAATTTGTGCTCCATTTGTTTTGACAAAAAAGTTACATATATACATATATATATATATATATATATATATAATAACTTTAGCATTTTTCTTATCTAATTCAAAAGCTAATAATGTGGCATAATTTATATTTGTGCTCCATGTGTTTTTACAAAAAAGTTATACACACACACACACACACACACACACATATATATATATATATATATATATTTGATAATAACTTTAGCATTTTTGTTATCTAATTTACAAGTTAATAATGTGGCAGTACAAGTTATAACTTCAGTGTCAACGCTAAAAAATTTGCACGAGCAAGGACTAAATGTTTTTGGGTTTATTTATTTTGACATAAATAAAAATTAATAAGTACATACAAACATTGTTATCATGTAAATAATGCTTTTCATCCATTTAATGCATGTGTTCTTGAACCCAAATATCAAACACGTTTTTTGCCATACTTCTAAGATCAATGCTACATAGCTAAATATTGCAAAACTCATTACATGAATTCCATGTCATGCATAAAAATCCCATACTGTAACTACATGCAAACATAATCTAACTAAGCATTAAACCATTACCTCTATGTACTGATCACAGCAGACAGGACCCAACGGTTTAATGGACAGTAAGGTTGACCCAAAGGATAAATGGACAACACGTTGGTTTTGAATGGAGAGTCAATGACTTGCAGATGGTGACCCAACAGACAAAGTTAATATGAATACTAAAAGTAAGCGTTGGTGAGTGAAAACTGAAACTAAGCGTTGTAAGGTGCAAACACAAAAAATAGAAAATACGAATACTGAAAATAGCAGAAAGTTGGTGAGTTGATATATGGTTAAAAGGTACTCGAGTTCACAGAACTCGAGTACCATTTATTAGACAATTAACTCCAGTTGTTGGCACCAGTAGGTAGGTATATAATTATTATGGGGCTTAGTACTCGAGTTTACAGGACTCGAGTACTTTATAATGTACCCGAGTCCAATATACTCGAGTATGGCTCGGGCATAGCCTAGCATAGGAAGGTTAGTACTCGAGCTTCTGGGACGCGAGTACCACTAGTACTCGAGCCTCTAGGACTCAAGTACTGGTAATGTTTTGTTTTGTTTTTAAATTTATTATATTATGAACTTTTTGGCTTTCTATAATGCTTTTAAATAACGCATCCATGTACTATTTAACTTAAAAATTTTCCATTATATTTTCAACAAGTAATTCTATTATATTTTCCATAAGCTTTCAAAAGCCAATCAAACAAGCTTTCTTAGCTTAGTTGGTTAGAGCACCCGTTTAGTAAGCAGGAGGTCTTGAGTTCGACTCTCAATGAAAGCAAAGGATTATGAAAACTAAAGTTTTTGGGATTAGAAGATGGTTTTTAGCTTTTGGGGAAAACGACTTTTCAGAACCTTCCTCCAAATTGTTTTTTAACTTTTATGTATAAGAGCTGCCACTTCTGACTTCACCACAAACAGCTTTATTATTATGCTGTGTATTTGGCACAGCTTTATCAATAGCTTTCTTATTATTGATTCCATCACCATGAACCCACTTTCCTCTCTAATTACAATAGGTAAATAGCTGCAGCCCAAGCCATTGATCAAAATGACATCCTAACCTTTTCTATATGCTGCTTGCCACAATTTCTTTGTAAAAGAGCAATCAGAAGAATAATGCTTTCAATATTTAATCATGCTTCTCCAAAAAAAAAATACATAAGAAATCTCATGTGCAACCCCATTAAGCTAATCTATTACTTGTCAATAGCTTGCTTTTAATAGCCAATAAACTATGAAAGCATGCTTTGAGGCAGGTTTAGGAAACCAAACAATATTCTACCAATGAACATCAGGTAGTTTTGGCAAATGGATTGGTTTCTACAGTCGTATATTTTCCCATCTTAGATGGCAGCAAATGAAACATAATCTTCGTAAGAAAAAAAGGCTTTGTATAGTAACAAACAAGGCTTCCATTTTAACAAAATAGGCCTCTCGATAGTTACAAGATACAGAACAAGAAGCTCATCAGTTACATATCTCCTCCTTACACAACACAAATAAAATCACCATTACCTCTGCCGGCAACAATGCCTCAAAACTGGTTTCTCAAACACTTGCAATTGTATGAAAGAACTTAAAAGATTAAAAGGTTAGTCTTGTATACAGCATCTTTACGAAGAAACACAACCATATTCATTGGCAATGATGATTGTATACGCTGCCACACGCTTTTTGGCACCCCTGTGCATGTGCTGTTCACAATACTTCTGATCAGGAACCACATCCTTGCTGCACCACCACTTCTTTCCATCTGTTCTTCTACACCTCCCTGGTTCAAGTTCATTCCCATTTCGGTCTCCAAAGCATGAACCACTACAACCTTGAACTGAAAAAAGTAGATGAAAAGAAGGTAAATCATAAGAGAGGAAAATCATGCCAATTGACCATCGAAATTCATCCCTGTTTTCTTCTCCTCACTGGTTCCTTGATTGGTCTCACCTTGCCTGAAAAGAACACAAGCAAATACTAATATGCAAATCATTTAACTATAAAGAGATGTGTATGTAATTGGTATTAAATCAAAGTATAGTACCATGTCCAGTCCTACAATCAGGAGGATGTGTCCGTGTCCGTTACGGCCTTCGCGGCCGATCCTCAATGTGTGAAGCCTCTGGTGGGGGCGTGGGTAGCGGGACAGCACCAGGGGTGGGTCGCCCAGGGGTGGGCATGAATCTCATGTCATCTTTACCACGTACATCTGCGGGGGCTGTACTGGTAGTCGATGGGGGAGACATACGGGTGGTGGGCGACGAAGTTGTAGTAGAGGATGTAGATGGGGATCGAGAGGCATCCCCATGGGCAAATGTATGGGATGGACCCGCATCATCATGTGCCATGGAGCCCATGTCATAACCAATGTCCAAACACATCTCATCTTCTGTCTGACTTGCCTCCTCCATAGTGTGGTCATGCATGGGTGTGTGACGCCAACCAGATGTGGGCACGGGTGTGTGACGCCGACCAGATGTGGGACGTTGAGCAGATGTAGGACGCTGACTAGAGTACCGGCAGCCTCTTTGCCCTTGACGTCCACCTGCTTGCCGACCACGCCCTACAGCCGGTGCACTTGTGTTGCCCACAGCGCGTGCATTGTCCAAGGTCAACCGACCGAGCTCTTCAACAGCTTGCAAGACATTAATACAGTCGGTGTAGATCTCAGACCCTGGTTCGCAGTTCGCCATAATCCTCAACTGTGATTCAACCTGTCAGAAGTAGATGAGTATTGTTAGTAGGTTGAACTAAACTATGGGAAGCGAGGTACATTTATAACAAACAATCTTTGTAAACTTACCAAAGTGTCCCAGTATGAGGTCACTTTTGTAATATGGCGAATAGTGCGGGGACGAAACCACACCATATTCTCGTCATTATAGCTCATCTCCCCTTGAAAGGGCGGTGCATCGGTAATTGTGGAGTGCGCAGCCCATTTAGCAATATGTGTGGTATGTTCTTCAGCCCAGTTTTTATCCTGCTTGCCTTGGAGTGTTATGTTGTGAAGTTCAATTGAAGTATCAACATTTTCGGGTCTGCCTTGCTTCATCCCAAACTATTGGAGAACACGTTCGGGGTGATGGCCTTCAACCACCCAAAAATGTATGAGCGGCACAATAGACCTCTATATGTGTTGGCCGGCCGTACAATATGCGGGCAGGGAACCCAAATCATTTAGGTATGGCTCCCAGAAAATCTACAATGATCCAACAGATGCAAACAATCATATTAACTGTATAATTAGAAAAAATGTGTAACGAATGTGAACAATACATGGCAACAATGTTGAATTTCTTTGTAAAAAATGTTTATTCATTCCAAAGCTTGTTGTAAGTACGACAACTACATGCCAAAGCGGTTCCCACTTGTAAGGAACGATACCTGATTTGGCCGTAGCGAAGCAAGCGACACACGATAGGCGCATAGGACGTGTGTTGGATGTTCAGTTGTTATCTTAGCCCTTTTCCATCTAGCAAACAATACAGACATAACCTTCATATTACTTACTTACAAAATTCCCATGCAAAAAAGATAATGCAGAAATGTAAAACGGTAACTATCTAAGATCCTACATACCTGATAGCAAGTGGACCTGGGGGAAGTGTCTGGTGTGGATGCCTCATCACAGGACATATGTGTGGAAACCTCACCCATGCCCACAACTGCACCAATAGCACGGCACCGCCAATCTGCTTGGCTGTCTTCTCTGATGCCTTACAGAGGTGTCTATATAGCCAACTTAATGCGGCACTACCCCAACTATAATTCTTTCCGTTGCTAATTGGATTGAAAAATTGTAGATACATAATGTTGTGCCGTTCACCAGACTTATCCATAAATAGCATACCAGCCAACATCTCCAGTATGTAAAACCGAGCATACTGCTGCATAAGCATCTTAGTGGCATCAGCCGGGAGAGGATTGTGAAACCACTCCTCGAGCCATTTGGCTTTTACCCTCGGCCCTTCCATCACTACGGTGTTCTTCTTACCATCGACTTCTCTGTCTGGCGGCCTATGCCCTAGCAGTTCGGCGCAGAGGTCGCCCCACTTGTCCATACACGTAAATCCCACCACCGGCAGGCCAACTACTGGTACCCCCATTATAACCTCCATGTCTTGCAGCGTGATGGTCATCTCACCGTGGGGCAAGTGGAATGAGTGCATCTCCGGCCGCCATCTCTCCACCAATGCCGTGATCAGTGCATGGTCAACGTCTATATTTGGGACCCGAAGTAGCCCATCTAACCCCGCATCTGTGATATAAGCGGCAATCCGTGGATCTAACCCAGCTTCAAACAGACCTTTCTCTCGGCGACGACAAGTCAGTACACCTGGCACTCTCTGCAAACAAAGTAGCTTAGTATTAATAATAGCATTTACTAAGCATGTAATAACTACGCTTCAAACTTAAATGCCAAAAATCTGTCTACTACATATATTGACTACAATTTTGGACAAGTGCATACCTTGTCTGCCAAAGGAGCATCCCAAAGCAAACTTAAACGATGCACATCCTGCCTTGTCAAGACATCCCGTATAGAGGGTCCCTGTTGATGTGGGTCCATATCTGGCATAAATTAAAGGTGATTAATAACCTATCTAATGCCTTAAATAGATAAGTTTCAAGCTTAATCAAGAATAAATCATCAAAAGATACATTGGTGCACAAAAATCTAAAATGAATAAAACATTATTGGATGGAAGCATGAAACAGTAAAAGGACTAACCACTACAAAACTGATGTAGGGAAACGTAAGCCTAAAAGATTTTTTTATTTTTAAAAAAATAAACCATTAGTCCCTTATCTTTTATTTCTCTATGTTATATTTTATTTATTATTATGTACTTAGTATTACAAAATGTCATGTCACTAGCAAGTTACTCTTGATTGTTACTAAAATTTATTCTTAAACCCTTCTTCTACATTAGACCTAAGTTCTCCTCACCAAATAAACAATCATGAGACTTAACAACCCACACTGGTAGTGCCACTAATTTCGAATCTAATTCACCAGTTATAGGTTCATTAAAAGAACTTATATAAAAAATGATCACCCAAGTCTCCAAGGTGTATACAACTGGGCACCGAAAACAATCAAACACTCAAATAACAAACATCTATACAATCACAAACCAAAAATTAAGAGTGACTTCCTACAGCTAACATCCAATCCAATAAAGTTCTAAACATAAACAATTTTAGTTCTGCTGAAGTCCTTTCTAAATCCTTAAAGCTCTGGTAAAG
Source organism: Lithocarpus polystachyus (assembly GCA_033629205.1). Classification (NCBI taxonomy): domain Eukaryota; kingdom Viridiplantae; phylum Streptophyta; class Magnoliopsida; order Fagales; family Fagaceae; genus Lithocarpus; species Lithocarpus polystachyus. Next base: position 12,014,693 of record CM066165.1, read on the forward strand.
TCATTCCACTACATAGATACCACCCTTTGCAGATGGTAAAAAATACACTACACCCCCTCTCCTTCCTGTCATCTTCAATGTAAATATCCTAAGATTAAAAAAAAAAAAAAATTTAAAGATAGTTTCCATAGTTTCCCAAACTCGAGATTCTGACTTATAGAATAGTTTTGTTTCCATTTACAGTATATCCATGGATTGGCTGCTTATGGTATCCATTATTTACATCGGCCAGGACCAACACTTTAGGATGCTGGGTTCTTTCTTATTCCAGTGGGTACCACTTTTTGGATTGCAATTTGGTTCCATAATCTTTGATGTAAGATTGCAGTAGCATTTATTTCCCTTTTTTTTTTTTTTTTTGTATCTTAGGAAATTGGTCAGGGCAAAGCATATATGAGTGAGTCTATATTTAACTTCATCTTCTTTTCCTTTATCTTGGTAAGTTCCACTCATCCCCCCTGTTACAGTCAATTTTTTTAGTAATGTAACGTTGATTTATTTGGGTTTGGCTGTTATATTGTTACTAGGTTAAGTGTCGACATTTTCAGAGATTTTTGTTTATAATTTGTGTGACTAGCATTCCCTGTAGTTTGTAGAATCAGCTACATCTAATTTAGAAATTCATTCAGCTTCTCTCTCTCTCTCTCTCCCCCCCTCCTTTCTCTCTCCTTCCCTATTTTCAAATGTTGACTACAAATAAATGCAAATGAAAATACATTTTTGGTAATACAATCTCCTCCCCTCACCCCCACCCCCCCCCCCCTCCTCTCTCTAAACTTGCTGACTTATACCTTGTATATTGTATACATGCATAATGTCCAGCTATACATAATCTCTTTGGTATTTTTATGCTTTTAGTATTTGTTGTTGTGTCATAATCATCTCTTAAAGCTATGACTGAGTGAGTCACATTCAAGTTGTTCTTTTATATCTTATTGTCTTGACTGGTTTATTCCCACTTTATCAAGTTCAACTAGCTTAATTATTAGCAGTGTGCTAATCAAATTCTCTCTGGTTTTATTTTTATTTTATTTTTGTCCTCTCTAATATGCTACTGATTCTCTTGTAGTGGACTTTTCATCCTTTCTTTTTTCAGAGCAAAAGAATCTATACGGTTCTGATTTGGTGCAGGGTTGTAACCCCATTACATAGATATAACCATTATCTACTTCATTCACTATAAAGAAGAAATTTAACACACCAAGATAGAAGAAATTTGACATGCAATACATGTTCGCCGAATGGTAGACAGTTTAGCTGAAATAATGCAAGCTGAAATAAGCTGAAACCAAACTACATATCATCAAGAATGGCAGACAGTTTAGCACTTAATCATTACTTTCCTTTTTGTTTGTTGTTGTTTTACCCCACAAAATACCCACAAATACCGAGAATGAGAATACAAAGCGTGAGCAACAGACAAGAGTCAGCAAGAGCGAGAGCGAGACAGCGAGGGAGAGGCAGAGTGAGATGGAGAGTGAGAGCGCGAGGGAGATGGAGATGGAGAGTCCGAGCGACAGGGAGAGCGAGAAGCGAGAGCTCAGCGAGGGAGATTGAGAGCGTGAGATAGCGACGAGCGAGAGTGAGAGGGAGATTCAGAAAGTGAGGTGATTCTGATTCGAGTTAAGTGTGAGCAGGAGAGAGGGAGATTCTGACTTTTAAAGGGGCCATACTCAAGTTTCTTGGAATCGGGTACTGTGTAAATAGTACCCGAGTCCATAAAACTCGAGTATGAACCTGCTGCAAATGGAATTCTACCCGAGCCATACTCGAGCTTCTTGGACTTGGGTACTGTTTACACAGTACCCGAGTCCAAGAAGCTCGAGTATCATGTGAAATATTTAATTGGTAATGCCATGTTAGCTGTGTCACGGTGGCAAGAAAAGGGGAGGAGTACTCGAGTTTACTGTGCTCGAGTATCATTTGGAACTCGAGTTTCCTGAGCTCGAGTACCAGAAAAGTGGTAGATTGCTGTTTAGTTTCGAAACAGTGCTTTTTTTTTTACTAAATTTTGAAATTAGTGGTATTTGGCCATTTTGACCCTGGTTTACCAAAAAAAAAAACTATTTACTACCTGGAAGCTGGTGCGTAACGTGGGATTTAGATAAAGTAAAATAATTAGGATTATTATATCATGTAATTTTTTTTAGTAATTTTTATCAGTAATTAAAAATGTTATTTTTAATATCAGCTGTTAAATCAAAGAGATTTAAAAAGTATTGTTAAAGTTTAAAAGCATAACACGACGTCCGGGAATAGTAGAAACAAGATAATGGAAATTTTCTTCAACGTTGCGTGGCTCATATGGCACCATAGAAAGTTAGAAACATATGTCAGAGATGAGACAAAGAACTAGAAATCCAAAGCAAACAGCTAGGAGAGCACTAAGCATTAGCAGTAGAGTTATTATTAGCTAGTCAGTAGTCAATCAATGCAAGACTGGAACGATCCAGCTAGGTGCAACTAATGAAAGTCTACAATATTAGTCTCTGATCTCTCTGTTATCGAGGAAGATTGGGACTCATACATAGTAGCGAGGATATGGTATCAACGATTTACTAACTGGATGCTGGTGTTTAAGTGTGTAACGTGGGATTGAAATAAGGTGAAATCATTGGAGCTATTGTATTATGTAATTTTTTTTTTTTGGTAGAGGCAATATTTTTTTAGTAGTTTGATCAGTAGCTAAGAATGTTATTTTTAATATCAACCATTAAATTAAAGAGATTTTAATAGTATTGTTAAAGCTTAAAAGAATAACACGGCATCTGGGAATAGTACAAGAATGGAACAAGATAATGGAGATTTTCTTCAACATAGCGTTCATATGGCACAATAGATAGTTAGAAACATATGTCAGACATGAGACAAAGAACTCGAAACCTGAAGCAAACAGCTAGGAGAGCACTCAGCATCAGCAGTAGAGTTATTATGGAAAAGTCTCGTGACACATAAAGTAGCATAAAAAAAAAGTCACAAGCTCATGCTGTGAGTTGTAATTAGTAGGAAATGTCCCACCACCCATCTACCTATCATAACTCGGACCAGCTGTGGCTTTTTCTGTGCCACTTTTTGTGGCACTAGAATGACTCAGTTATTATTAACTAGTCAATCAGTCAGTCAATGCAAGACTGGAATGAGCTAGCTAGGTGTAACTAATGAAAGTCTACAATACTATTCTCTGATCTCTCTATTATTGAGGAAGATTGGGACTCATACACAGTAGCAAGGATATGGCTATCAACGATTTATTGACTGGAAGTTGGTGTGTAAGAGCATTAGCATTGGAGAATGCTAATGCCAAATCTAAGGCAAATATAACATTTTAAGCCTCAAACACCACTCCATCCGGAAATTCTAAACCCAAGTATTGCAAATTTTTTTGCAATACTGCTACAGTACAATTCTATCTTTAGAATTGTACTGTAGCACAATGGTAAAAATAATAATGATATTTTAATAGAAATTTCTCTCTCCTCCCTCTCATTATTTCCGTTCTGTTCTCTCTCCTCCTTCTCTCTTTCTCATCTCAGCTGCTCTCTCCTCTCTTCAAACCCAAACCCAAACCCGAAGCTTCATCTCAGCTGCTCTCTCCTCTCTCCGAAGCTTCATCTCCGAAGCTTCATCTCCGAAGCTTCTCCATCTCCATCTCCATCTCCAAAGCTTCACCTCCATCTCCAAAGCTTCACCTCCATCTCCATCTCCAAAGCTTCACCTCCATCTCCATCTCCATCTACATCTTCTCCATCTCTGATTCTCCATCTGCTCTCTCATCTCTGAAGTCTGAAGCTTCACCTCGGTGCAGATCGGTCGGCTGACGGCGGCGATCGAGTGTGGTGGTGTGGGTTTGGGTTCGGCGCGCGCGTGCGGGTTTGGGTTCGGCGTGGTGGTTGATCGAGTGCAGTGGTGGTGTGGTGGTTGATCGGTGCGGTGGTGTGGTGATTGATCCGTGCGGATTGGTTGATCGGTGCGGTGGGGCGTGGTGGTTGATCGGTGCGGATTGGTTGGTTTGGTGATTGATGAAGGTGGAGCCGTGGAGGTGATTGATGATAGTGGTTTGGTGATTGATGGTTTGGTTTTTTTTTTTTTTTTTTTTTTTTTTTTTTTTTTTTTTTTTGGTGTTGATGGTGGTGTATTGCTCCGGTGATGGTCGGAGAGGGACCAGAGGAGAGGATGGTGTTGATGGTCGGAGAGGGACCAGAGGAGAGGATAGTGTTTTCTGTAAAAAGTGTGGTTGAACAGAAAGATGAGAAAGAAATAATAAAAAAAGATTAAAAAATAATATTTTAATAAAAATAGAATTTTGGGATGCTGGAGGTATGGTAAAATGGTATTGTATAATGATAAAGTAGGTGTTTGGAGTTGTATAATAGAGTAGGAATACAATTCCCCATTGCTAATGCTCTAACGTGGGATTGAGATAAGGTGAAATAACTAGGGCTATTGTATCATACAATTCTTTTTTAATAGTTTTGATCAGTAGTTAAGAATGATATATTTAATATCAGCCATTAAATCAAAGAGATTTAAAAAGTAATGTAAAATTGTGATTTATAACTATATTTTATGTTGGTTTTATTCGATGACAAAAAATGTTGTAAGTGCATTAAATTATTTTTTTGTATTTTGTACGATTTTATCGTATTGAATTTAGTATTAAGTTTGTGAAGAATCGAGTATGAAATGAAGATTAGTGCAGTTTCGCAACTAACTTGCAAGGAGTTCGCTAGAAAGGTTCCCACAAAAAGAGCACATGAGAAGCACTTGCTGGAAGCTAAAGAGTCAACTGCCAGATTGTATTTTGTGAGTACTTCGCGAGATAGACCATCTCTCGAAGTACCTACTAAACTCTCTGCTTGAAAGATTTTAAGTGTGACTTCTCTTGCGAAGTACTAATGAAACTCTTTGCCTAGTGGATTTTAGGTGTGACTTTCTTACTCTTCACTCATTCTACATAGGGTGCGACTTGTGTCTAGTGAAAGTTATCACTGGACACATTGGATTGCGGACACGTGTCCACTCTTGGACACGTGTCCGAATCTTGACGTGTCCAGTGATAATTTTCACTAGACACAAGCCAATATACTAATTAATTTTTGATGTACGCAAGAATCAGACTCTAAATCTCCAATTCGATGACAAGTGACTTTACTAGTTGAGCTAACTAAAATTCATAACTAAACTATCATCTAAACTCACAATTCTAACATATTCTTATATTATATGATCATTATATGATTTCGAGGGCTTCTTCTTCTTCTTCTTCTTCTTCTTCTTCTTTCTGTGTTTTATTTTTTATTTTTAATGATTAATACATTTTAAACCTCAAATTTTTGAAATCAATTTATTTTATTTTTAAAAAATGTTTTTTTAAACTTTAATTTTTTATAATATTTCATTTAAATCTTAAAATTTATAAGAATGTTCTTTTAAATTTTATAGTTTCAACTAGTTTAATTTAAATCGTAGAGTTTTGAGAAAGTTTCGCTTATAACTCAAAATTTGAAATAAATTTCATTTAAGCTAGTTAGTCACGTGATGTTTAACTGTGTTAATAGACCAAAAAAAAAAAAAAAAGTGATAAAAGGTTTAAATAATTCGTTTTCGAAAACTTCAAGATTTAAATGAAATTTTTTATAAAAGCATATCCAAATCTATAAAGTTTAAAATGCAACTTTTCTTCTTCTCTCTTTTTTTTTTTTTTTTTTTTTTTGTGGAAAACTAAGTAGGGAAGTACGTGCTTGCTGTGGAAAAAGAAAAGTGATTAAGGTCAATTCTAGATTTTATTTAAATCATAAAACAAAAATATAAATCATTTTATTTTTAAAGTATATAGAGATTTATATTAATAAAAAAAGACATTAATTTTAAGAATTTTGATAATTATATCATAAAAAGTAAATCTTAGTCGTATAAGAATTTTGATCACACACAAAGTTAGGGTAGTTATTTAATATATAAATATCTATTTTACTATAATAGATTTTTAGTACTTATTTGCTAAAGTCAATATATCTACTCACTAAATTCTTATAAAAATGATAACGAATATTATTATCTTTTAATAATAAGCAACTAAGTTTTGCTAAGGGAAAAAAAAATTGTATGTGAAATAGTGAATTTTGGCTCAACAAAGTTAACTAAACCAATAAAAAATTTCTAAAAATACAACAAAATAGCACAACATTTTCATAATACATTTATAATTTTGTTATATTTTATTTTGGCTTCTAAAGAATTGACAGTTCAGCAGTTTTGAAAATATTGTGATGACAACAAAATGTCTTAACATTTTCACAAAAGAAATACTATATCTACAACATTTCCAAAACAAATTATAATGAATAGGTTGGTACGAGATGTTATTGGTGGCAAAAAAGTAATTTAATTGGGAAGTTTAAATTAGACCCAATAGTAACTTACCACCTATGATTTGTTATGAAAGTGTTATAAAGAATTGACAATTCAGCAGTTTTGAAAATATTATGATCACAATAAAATGTCTTAACATTTTCATAAAAGAAATGTTATGTCTACGACATTTTCACAACAAATTATAATGAATAGGTTGGTATAGGATGTTATTGGTGGCAAAAAAATAATTTCACTGGTAAGTCTAAATAAGAACTAATAGCAATTTACCACCTATGATTTGTTATGAAAGTGTTGTGAAAAATATTGTAGATGTAGCACTTTATTTTCACAATAACTTTATTTTTAGTCGTTGTTAGTTCTAATATAATATTTTATTATTTTATTTTGACCTATAACGAATTAACACCTTAACAATTAGAAAAATATTGTATCAATTTGTTGTGATAATAATAATAATAATATTATTATTATTATTTTGTGAAATAATGCGAGCTGAACAAATTAAAAATAATGTAGCAAAACTAATGTAACTTTAAGCATTCACCAAAAACAAAAAAAGCGGCCAATGAATAGTGCAGAGTGAACAAACCAAAAACATAGTAAGCATTCGCGTTTTATATATAATATATATATATATATATATATATCATTCTACTTCTTGTGGCCGTGTACTCATGTTTGTTTATATTGCGAGTTAATTTTGTATTATATTGGCCAATATTGTTGATATATACATATATATATATATATATATATATTTTTTTTTTTTATGGGACCAATATTGCTGATATTTGTCATACTAGTACCCAGGCGAATACAATATCATTTTCTTCAATGTCGATTTAAATTTTTTTTTTTTTTTTTTTTTTTGAAGTGGATTTAAAAATTGATCCATACCAAGTCATTTCGGTCATTCAAGGACAAATATCATATTCGGCCTATCAATGCGTAGTAAGTTTAAACAAAAATGGACAAAGTTTCTCAAGCTCCTACTAAAAAATTAACACAATTAAATATTTTGAAAATCTAACGAGTGATTTCATATTTCTTATATTTTTTATATACATGTGAAATTTTATTCAAATTGGATATTAATGACTATGTAATCCATAAATGTAGTTTTTATACATAATTTAATACTACAAAAACATGACATTTAAACTTTGACTAATAACATCGGCACATAATTATTTGAAAGCTCAATTAGTGTGAAAACACTAATGCTTATTTAGACCTTCAATTTTAAATTATTGCTTAATTGCTTTGACGCTAACTTGTCTAAGTGCAGAATAAGAATAAAGCACGCGCAATAAACTGATAATAGTACTCTAAGCCATAAGCAAGTACAAAGAGCAATAAATGTAAAGCTCAAAGAGTAGGGAAGAGAGATGCAAACACAATATAACACTGAGATGTGTTATTAAAGAGAAAACCGAAGTACTCAACGAAAAACCTCTCCATGGCCCTCCAAGCCGAAATCGATCCACTAATGAATAAGTTAGAGTACATAAATATCAAAAAGACCCTCCAAGCCTAATCTACCTAATATACTTGAGCCCTCTAAGCTCCTACTACCAACGAGCTTCTAAGAGTCTTGTCTTCACTAGTTATCTAGATATCGCAATTCTGCCCGATTGCATCCGCCACTCAATGGCTTCTTCCAATGCTTTTCATAGGCACCAAAACTTCTCTCAACACTTAGAATGAGTGAGGTAAGTATTTGGGCTAAGAACCTCTTAAAGATATGAAGGTAGAGAGGTAGGAGTAGAGGAAAACTAAGAGAATTTTTGTAGATGATTATGGGTATGACAAGCTCTAACTCTCAAGTGTTTTGTTAGGATTTTCTCTCTGGAAAATACTCCTTACAATTTCATGGGTAATGAGGGTATTTATAACGTGTAAAGAATTTAGGGAGACATTCTTTATTTTTGCCAAACAGAGGGTTTTTCGGGTACCTCATGAGATGGCCTTTCTCACGAAGTACTCGCGAAATGACAGGCTGTCATGACTCTTCAGCTTCTAATTATGTGCTACACACATGACCTTTTTGTGGGTACCTTTACTCGCCAGCTACTCACGAAACTGCACTGATCTTTATTGTATGCTTGATTCTTCACCAATTTCTCGCACTCACCCCTTACAATTAAACCCACATAAATACAGGGAAATGATTGTTTGAATTACAACCAAATTCGGCATGGAATTAAAGTTAATAATGTTAGTTAGAAATCATAACTTTACACTATTGATTTCTAATCTTCTTAAAATTTCTTAAGTATAGAGGTTATAATAAAAAAAAATGAAATTTAACAATAAATTTGCCAAAATTTAAATTCAATAAAATATATATATAAAGAAAATTTGAAATGTTTACTAGTTCGGAAAACTTTCTCCAACAATTCCTCCTAATATCAAATCTTAATAAGTAATAATCCATTCCCTCCTCTCAATAATTTACTAGCTTACTATTGCTCATATTGTCACTGTCAACTGTAGACTCTGTAGTCTATACCACTGAACGTTGCCTTTGTCACCATCATGTTGTGGTCGCCCTTAGAGCACTTGCAGCAGTGGAGCTAAATAGCTATATTGCTATTTTAGCTCCATAAATATACCAAAAAGAGCCTGCAGCAGTGGAGCAATTGCTATATTTTTTTGCTAAAGTGCTACAGTGCACATCTATTTATGTGCACTGTAGCTGAAATCTAAAACAAAAAAAAAAAAAAAAAGATTTTTTATTCAGCCCCCAGTTAAAATATTCTTTCTTTCTTGATTTTTTTTTCCTTTCTTTTATTCTTCCTCTCATTCGCCTCAGTCTCTCCAGACAGTCACTACTCAAGCTCTCATCTCTCACGTCTCCTCTCATAACGCCTCAAGAGTCCACAAGCTCTCATCTCTCACATCTCCTCTCACAACGCCTCAAGACTCCTCAAGCTCTCACATCTCCTCTCAGCTGTGCTCATCGCCGTCTCCACCGTCTTATCTCTCACGCTTAAGCTCATCGCCGTCTCCACCGCCGTCCCACCAGTTGTCCTTGTTTACTGCCGCCGGCCTGACCCACTAGCCGACCTAAGCCGCCAATCAGCCCCCATTTTTTCTCTATTTTTTCTTTCTACTTCACCTTTCTTCTTTACTAAACCCAGCCTTTCTCTTCTCCACCTTCATTTTTTTTTTAAAATCAGAGTTGTGGGTGGTAGTTGTTGAGGTGGGTTTGTGGTGGTGGTGGGTTGTCCCAAGCCATTACTGTGGGCGATTGTTGTTGGCTGTGGCAGTGGTGTGGGTTTTTTTTTGTTGGTTGTCCTTAGGCTTTTTTGTTGCTGGATTTGTGGGTTTATTGAATTTTAGTAGTTTTTATGTGTGATTTTGGTTGGTTTTTGAGATGATTTTGTTGCAAATTTGATGGATTTAGGTTGTGTTAATGGTGGCCTGTGGACAGTGGAGGTGGTTGTGGGTGGCAGTGGAGGTGGTTGGGCTTTTGGGTTTGCTTATTATTCTTCAGAATCATGATCGATTCGTGGTGGTTTTTTTTTTGGTGGCAGTGGAGTGTATTATTTTATCATAGTATTTATATTATTTTATTGTGGTGTTTATATTATTTTATTATGTTGAAAGCTAAAATAAATCCACTACTGCAACATATGTGTAGGTAAAATAGATAAAGTAACTTTTTAGCTCCACTGCTGTGGATGCTCTTACCATGTTTTGTGACTTTTCACCCCTCCTCTGGTTCTTTTCATTTTTGCTTCTTGGGCAACTTTGCGTGCGTTCAGTGTCAACTTATAAGTCTTTTTAAAAAAAAAAAAAATCTTTTATCAATAGTGTGGGGGTAAAAGGCCTAATGCCAGATGATGGGCCGCGGGCCTGTCCGAGGAGGCCATCCGTCCGAGGACACCCTGTCCTGAGGAAAGTACTTGGCCTGACTCCTCTGTCGTATAAACTACGTGAAGGAGAGAAGGACTTTTCCGAGGAGAACTTACTGCTCGGATCATCAAAGGAACGGCCGAGATGAATGTTCCAGCACCGGTCCCGATATTTCCGAGGAGTCCCCTGACTTATATGGGCCAAAAGGGACAGGTGGCAACAAGGAGATATTTCACATAAAGCTGCTGACACCGCAGTTATGTTGACAGGACCCTTGAACAGTGCTACCTTGGTTACCGCAACTCACAGAACATCAAAGAGGGTGTCTGATGGGACAGGCACTCAAGTATAAGCTTGGATGATCAACAAATGGAAGGCCTAGATCGTCTGAAAGGGAATATATAATGGGAAAAATCCACCATAGAAGAGGGGAGGAGAAGAATCTCAAGAACTCTTATAATAATTCTCATTGAACACATTTACTAGAACACAGCTCCTCGGATTGTGCCGAGGACGCTCTTTCACTCGGTTTATCTCCATTTGACCCACTAAAGCCTAGCTCTTCGACCCACTCTCTTACAAATTCATTGCGAGGATACCTTTTACTCGTTGGGCCAGAGTCAATCTCTCCTGTAGGCCCAATCTGCGACCTGTGTCCTTACAATTGCCAATTGTAAGGACACAGGTCACAGATTGGGCCTACATGAGAGATTGACTCTGGCCCAACGAGTAAAAGGTATCCTCGCAATGAATTTGTAAGAGAGTGGGTCGAAGAGCTAGGCTTTAGTGGGTCAAATGGAGATAAACCGAGTGAAAGAGCGTCCTCGGCACAATCCGAGGAGCTGTGTTCTAGTAAATGTGTTCAATGAGAATTATTATAAGAGTTCTTGAGATTCTTCTCCTCCCCTCTTCCATGGTGGATTTTTCCCATTATATATTCCCTTTCAGACGATCTAGGCTTTCCATTTGTTGATCATCCAAGCTTATACTTGAGTGCCTGTCCCATCAGACACCCTCTTTGATGTTCTGTGAGTTGCGGTAACCGAGGTAGCACTGTTCAAGGGTCCTGTCAACATAACTGCGGTGTCAGCAGCTTTATGTGAAATATCTCCTTGTTGCCACCTGTCCCTTTTGGCCCATATAAGTCAGGGGACTCCTCGAAAATATCGGGACCGGTGCTGGAACATTCATCTCGGCCGTTCCTTTGATGATCCGAGCAGTAAGTTCTCCTCGGAAAAGTCCTTCTCTCCTTCACGTAGTTTATACGACAGAGGAGTCAGGCCAAGTACTTTCCTCAGGATAGGGTGTCCTCGGACGGATGGCCTCCTCGGACAGGCCCGCGGCCCATCATCTGGCATTGGGCCTTTTACCCCCACAATAGCCCCTCAAAATTCCGGCTTTCCCTCTCATCCGAGGAGAAAGGTGGGATTTTGATTTCACTAGGGGTAAAACCCACTTAAGCTTCCCTACTTACCCACGTGGAGGCACCCCCAAGCTCAGTCTTGTAAACATGCTCGGCTTGGACCGTCTGCAGCGATCAGAGGTGTTGGGTACGTTTGAGGAGTGCTGAATTACTCAAGGTATGTGGTCCGAGGAACCCGGCGTGACCAAGGTTCTGTTTAGCAGAGGGCCGGAGGACCCGGCGTAGCTAATGAGTTGCTTAGCAGAGAGTCCAAGGACCCGGCGTAGCTAATGCTTTGTTTAGGAGAGGGCCGGAGGACCCGGCGTAGTTAATGAGTTGCTTAGCAGAGAGTCTGAGGACCCGGCGTAGCTAAGGAGTTGCTTGGCAGGAGGTCTGAGGGACCCGACGTAGCCAAGGCTTTGCTTTGCAGAAGGTCTGAGGGACCCGACGTAGCAAAGGCTTTGCTTAGCAGAGAGTCCGAGGACCCGGCGTAGCTAAAGAGTTGCTTGGCAGGAGGTCTGAGGGACCCGACGTAGCCAAGGCTTTGCTTCGCAGAAGGTCTGAGGGACCCGACGTAGCGAAGGCTTTGCTTGGCAGGAGGTCTGAGGACCCGGCGTAGCCAAGGAGTTGCTTGGCAAGAGGTCTGAGGGACCCGACGTAGCCAAGGCTTTGCTTCGCAGAAGGTCTGAGGGACCCGACGTAGCGAAGGCTTTGCTTAGCAGAGAGTCCGAGGACCCGGCGTAGCTAAGGAGTTGCTTGGCAGGAGGTCTAAGGGACCCGACGTAGCCAAGGTTTTGCTTCGCAGAAGGTCTGAGGGACCCGACGTAGCGAAGGCTTTGCTTAACAGAGAGTCCGAGGACCCGGCGTAGCTAAGGAGTTGCTTGGCAGGAGGTTTGAGGGGCCCGACGTAGCCAAGGCTTTGCTTCGCAGAAGGTCTGAAGGACCTGACGTAGCGAAGGTTTTGCTTAGCAGAGAGTCCGAGGACCCGGCGTAACTAAGGAGTTGCTTGGCAGGGGGTCTGAGGGACCCGACGTAGCCAAGGCTTTGCTTCGCAGAAGGTCTGAGGGACCCGACGTAGCCAAGGCTTTGCTTAGCAGAGAGTCCGAGGACCCGGCGTAGCTAAGGAGTTGCTTGGCAGGAGGTCTAAGGGACCCGACGTAGCCAAGGCTTTGCTTCGCAGAAGGTCTGAGGGACCCGACGTAGCCAAGGCTTTGCTTAGCAGAGAGTCCGAGGACCCGGCGTAGCTAAAGAGTTGCTTGGCAGGAGGTCTGAGGGACCCGACGTAGCCAAGGCTTTGCTTCGCAGAAGGTCTGAGGGACCCGACGTAGCCAAGGCTTTGCTTAGCAGAGAGTTCGAGGACCCGGCGTAGCTAAGGAGTTGCTTGGCAGGAGGTCTGAGGGACCCGACGTAGCCAAGGCTTTGCTTCGCAGAAGGTCTGAGGGACCCGACGTAGCGAAGGCTTTGCTTATAAAACTAACCCCGTCGTGGAGCCCCTTTGATTTGCTGCACCATCGACATAGACCTTCTAGAATGAAGGTTCTGGAGGCATGTACTCGATGTGAAAAGCCCCCAGAACTTTGCCCCATTTAGCAATCCTCCACATGTAATTAACACCCCAAAGCATAGACTCTGGTCTCATGTGGTGACTTACTTACATAGTATATTGGCCACCACAACAGCCTTACCCAAGGATTCTTGCGGATGAGGGCCTAACCGTTGTACTCACTATCACACAAGCTCTTCCCACAGACGGCGCCAATTGTAAGGACACAGGTCGCAGATTGGGCCTACAGGAGAGATTGACTCTGGCCCAACGAGTAAAAGGTATCCTCGCAATGAATTTGTAAGAGAGTGGGTCGAAAAGCTAGGCTTTAGTGGGTCAAATGGAGATAAACCGAGTGAAAGAGCGTCCTCGGCACAATCCGAGGAGCTGTGTTCTAGTAAATGTGTTCAATGAGAATTATTATAAGAGTTCTTGAGATTCTTCTCCTCCCCTCTTCCATGGTGGATTTTTTCCATTATATATTCCCTTTCAGACGATCTAGGCCTTCCATTTGTTGATCATCCAAGCTTATACTTGAGTGCCTGTCCCATCAGACACCCTCTTTGATGTTCTGTGAGTTGCGGTAACCGAGGTAGCACTGTTCAAGGGTCCTGTCAACATAACTGCGGTGTCAGCAACTTTATGTGAAATATCTCCTTGTTGCCACCTGTCCCTTTTGGCCCATATAAGTCAGGGGACTTCTCGGAAATATCGGGACCGGTGCTGGAACATTCATCTCGGCCGTTCCTTTGATGATCCGAGCAGTAAGTTCTCCTCGGAAAAGTCCTTCTCTCCTTCACGTAGTTTATACGACAGAGGAGTCAGGCCAAGTACTTTCCTCAAGACAGGGTGTCCTCGGACGGATGGCCTCCTCGGACAGGCCCGCGGCCCATCATCTGGCATTGGGCCTTTTACCCCCACAAATAGTATTTTAAAATTATTTATTTATTTTTTTAAAGTACAAAAATAATTTAGTATGCTTTTAGAACAAAAAAAAAATTTTAAAATTTAATAAGCTATTACCAAACAAAAATTTGAATATTGACCCCTCGCTCACGTACGCGAATTGTAACTTAAAAAAAAAAAGTGAAAGGTAAAATAAAAAATCATTGAAATCTATAAAAATTTGTACAAACATGAAGCTATTTGGAATTGGAACAGAAATCCAACAACTGTTTCCCATCGTTGTCTTAATCCAAACGTGAATCTCGTTGTCTCCACGAAGGAAGGTCAATGTAATTTATTTTTTCTCCGGGTAACAAATGTAAAAAATTAAACGTGAAATTGTTAGAACTTTTTTGAGAAGTGTTCCAACTTCCTATACTCTTTTCTGTTCTGTCAATTGTCAAAAAAAATAAAAAATTTTGTTTCTTATTATTATTATTATTTGGGTTAAAAATTGAAATTTGAACAATAAGTTAACATATAGGTCAAGGTTTTCAAACGTGATCTGGACTAGTCAGTCCGACTGGGTTAACTATGAACTGCTAATGAAGCTATGTAAGCTGCACTAAGGCTGATACCATGACCAACGGACCAAGCAAGCTTATTGTGAGCTAATATGAAGTATTATTAAATTTATATTAGATTTACATGATTTATAGTTTTTAAACTTCTATATCACCTTTCTCTCTCTTAATGTATTAAATCTTTAATATATTATAAAAGATTTTTTTTTTTAAGAATACTAAGTATTTTAACACATACACAAGAGGAGAGAAGAGAAGGTCTTAAAAAAAACTGACAATGGTGTATATCCAAAATAGACCTAACTCTTGGATGCATACTATGATGACACTTATTCATTTTCAAAGCATGCTACAATGACATGTGGCAACTTCTTATATTTAATTGGTAACAAACAATGTCACATGTTAAAATATTATTTGTACATCTCAATGTGTTTGTCATAATACTAGACATGTGGCATATAATTAAAATTTTGAATGAAATAAATGCATTTCTTTAGTATGGTATTTAAGTTCACATTTTTATTATTATTTATAGCTACTAATTCTTAATTTTTTTGTCATTTGTCTATTTATTTTCCTAACCATTCCCCTCTCTAAGGCTATTCAAGTATTTTCTTCTAAAAAAAAGTAATTTTTTGAAAAAATACTTTAATTGAGTAATATATATGTGTAATTTAATTATCTATTGTCTATTAGATATTATCTATTGAGTTAAAAAAAAAAAAAACTTATTTTGTAACCATAATTAAATATATCACAATTAGAAAAGAAGCCTAAAAGTCATTTTATTTTTTTCCACTTTTTTGACTCATGAAATTAAAATTGTACACATATAGCAATAAAATGTTACAGCATTCTCCTAACTTTTAGTTTTTGATGTTTCTTTTTATGATACAAAGGTGTGTGTGAGTATATACATATACACGCACATATATAATTTGCTTGGGTATTAATAGGAAGTATTTTTGCTTTTATATCACATAATTGTTTTAGCAATTACAATTACATTTATTTCAATTATCTTCATGTATAATATTTTATTATCTTCCCCAACTTTTCATCTTCCTCATCCCTTTTTTTTTTTTTTTTTTTATAGATATAAATATGCTCTCTCTTTATTCCTCTTATGACCAACAAGCTTAGGAATTTTGATGACAAATCTATTTTACAGTTGCATATTTGTTTTTTTCTCCATTATTAATTAGATGTACCTCTCTCTCTCTCTCTCTCACACACACACACACATATTTTGCTATTAATCTCTAACCTTATTCTCTGATTTTCTTTGATATTTTTCATTTTACATATTGTGTTTTGTATATGGAATTAAAGATTGAATGATATTTAAGGTAAAAGATTGATTTATGTATTTTAATTTTTAAAAATTGTTGCTATTATTTTGATGTTAATGTGAATATCTTTTCCTTTTGGTTTTTTGATTTGTGGGGTTTTATTATTATTTTTTTTTTGGAGAATCAATTAGTAGGTGGTGTTTAATTTTGTTATTTCATATAAATTTTGTTCAATTGTGATCCAAATGTTTATTCGTATTTTCATGATTGTGGAATTCATTGCATATATATGATAGTTTCTAAGTTTTAGTTCAACATTTTTTTTATTAAATATTTGGGTTAGAATTTTTTATATTCATCCTTAAATTATACAACTTTTTCCTTTTATGTTTCAAATAAGAAGTTTTATCTCCATTTTAATACAAGTGCAACCTCCTTAAAAATGGTTACATATTGTTTTAATAATCTTATTGAAACTCACTACTAACATACATGTTAAAAATTAACACTCTACATTTAAAGGAAAAAATTTTTTTAGATGTTTCATTTTCCCCTAATTTGTATCTCATTATCAAATAAATTTTACGATCCTATCTTTTTCTATCCTACACGTTAAGAATGATATAAATATTGTAATATTAATATTTTATATATCTTAGTATAGTCTAAAATTTTATATAACAATCTTTCTAAGTGTTATATAAATAATATTAATATAATTAGCTCAAATAATAGAAATTGTGGGGGTAAAAGGCCCAATGCCAGATGATGGGCCGCGGGCCTGTCCGAGGAGGCCATCCGTCCGAGGACACCCCCGTCTTGAAGAAAGTACCTGGCCTGACTCCTCTCTGTCGTATAAACTACGTGAAAGAGAAAAGGACTTGTCCGAGGAGAACTTACTGCTCGGATCATCAAAGGAACGGCCAAGATGAATGTTCCAGCACCGGTCCTGATATTTTCGAGGAGTCCCCTGACTTATATGGGCCAAAAGGGACAGGTGGCAACAAGGAGATATTTCACATAAAGCTGCTTACACCGCATTTATGTTGACAGGACCCTTGAACAGTGCTACCTCAGTTACCGCAACTCACAGAACATCAAAGAGGGTGTCTGATGGAACAGGCACTCAAGTATAGGCTTGGATGATCAACAAATGGAAGGCCCAGATCGTTTGAAAGGGAATATATAATGGGAAAAATCCACCATGGAAAGGAGGACGATCTGAAGAACTGGGGTAACCATTTTCATTTACTAGAACAAAGCTCCTCGGACTGTGCCGAGGACAAACTTTCTTTGGCAGACTCGGTTCCCCTCTGTAAACTGGCCATGAAATCTATATTAACTGTTGCCCACGCACTAGAGCCTAGCTCTTCGTCCCACTCTCTACAAATTTATTGTATTGGGCTCACTGGGCCAAGACTCCCATACACTTTGGGCTTGGTCTGAAAATTGTGTCCCTACAATTGGTGCCGTCTGTGGGAAGAGCTTGTGTGATAGTGAGTGCAACGGTTAATTATGGTGGCCAGTTTACTATATAAGCAAGTCACTACATGAGGCTAAGGTCCATACTTCGAAGTGCTGATTACATGGGAAGGATTACTAAAGCGGGGCACAGTTCGGGGGGCTTTCAACATCAAGCACATGCCTCGAGAACCTTCGTTCTTGAAGGTATATGTCGATGGTGCAACAAATCACAGGGGCTCCCCCTTAACTCTAAAAGTGCTTTTTACATCGCATGTGTGGGAGTGCTCTCCCCCCCGGTGCGGGATCCTTGGAGCAAGTCTCAAAAACTGCCAAGAAGCTTCCCCTCCATCGCGGTCGAAAGATAAACCGTGCGAGACTGGCTCCTCGAAGAATAAGTATTACCTCAGCTACGCCGGGTCCTCGGACTCTCTGCTGGGAAGAGCGTTAGCTATGCCGGGTCCCCCGGGCCCTCTGCTAAGTGTTGCCTCAGCTGCGCCGGGTCCTCGGACTCTCTGCTGGGAAGAGCGTTAGCTACGTCGGGTCCCCCGGGCCCTCTGCTAAGTGTTGCCTCAGCTACGCCGGGTCCTCGGACTCTCTGCTGGGAAGAGCCTTAGCTACGCCGGGTCCTCGGACTCTCTGTTAGGCAGCTCTTTAGCTACGCTGGGTCCCTCAGGCCCTCTACTAAACAAAACCTTAGCTACGCCGGGTCTTCGGACTCTCTGCTAAGCAACTCTTTAGCTACGCCGGGTCCCTCAGGCCCTCTGCTAAACAAAGCCTTAGCTACGCCGGGTCCTCGGACTCTCTGCTAGGCAGCTCTTTAGCTATGCCGGGTCCCTCAGGCCCTCTGCTAAACAAAGCCTTAGCTACGCCGGGTCCTCAGACTCTCTGCTAAGCAACTCTTTAGCTACGCCGGGTCCCTCAGGCCCTCGGACTCTCTGCTAGGCAACTCTTTAGCTACGCCGGGTCCCTGAGGCCCCCTGCTAAACAAAGCCTTAGTCATGCCTGGCTCCTCGGACCAGACACCTTGGGTAAACTAATATCCTTAAGTGCCGAACAGAACCTTGGTCATGCCTGGTCCTTCGGACCACATACCTTGGGTAAATTAGCACTCCTCTACATCAATTTGAAACGTCATCTGGGGCCTCAAACATACCCAAACCCCTCCGATCGTCCACTCAAAACTGTAACACCATCACAAACTCGTCATCACACATTGCGCACTCCGAGTTAGCGTTCTCATTCAATTCTGTTTCTAGTGGATAAGTTGGGAAGATTAGTGGGTTTTACCCCTAGAGAAATCAAAATCCCACATTTCTCCTCGGATAAGTGGGAAAGCCGGAATTTTGAGGGGCTATTGTGGGGGTAAAAGGCCCAATGCTAGATGATGGGCCACGGACCTGTTCGAGGAGGCCATCCGTCCGAGGACACCCCCGTCCTGAGGAAAGTACCTGGCCTGACTCCTCTCTGTCGTATAAACTACGTGAAAGAGAAAAGGACTTGTCCGAGGAGAACTTACTGCTCGGATCATCAAAGGAACGGCCGAGATGAATGTTCCAGCACCGGTCCTGATATTTTCGAGGAGTCCCCTGACTTATATGGGCCAAAAGGGACAGGTGGCAACAAGGAGATATTTCACATAAAGCTGCTTACATCGCATTTATGTTGACAGGACCCTTGAACAGTGCTACCTCAGTTACCGTAACTCATAGAACATCAAAGAGGGTGTCTGATGGAACAGGCACTCAAGTATAGGCTTGGATGATCAACAAATGGAAGGTCCAGATCGTTTGAAAGGGAATATATAATGGGAAAAATCCACCATGGAAAGGAGGACGATCTGAAGAACTGGGGTAACCATTTTCATTTACTAGAACAAAGCTCCTCGGACTGTGCCGAGGACAAACTTTCTTTGGCAGACTCGGTTCCCCTCTGTAAACTGGCCATGAAATCTATATTAACTGTTGCCCACGCACTAGAGCCTAGCTCTTCGTCCCACTCTCTACAAATTTATTGTATTGGGCTCACTGGGCCAAGACTCCCATACACTTTGGGCTTGGTCTGAAAATCGTGTCTCTACAGAAATAAATTTTATTTATTATTTCACTGATATTGTCTTTTGACTAGCAATGATTGGAAGGAAAAACAAGCAGTTTTTTCCCCCCAAGATTATGATTATATATTTTATTTATTATATACTTATGAGTTTCCATGCATATAATAATAATAATAATAATAATAATAATAATAATAATAATAATAATAATAATAATAATAATAATAATAATAATAATAATTTAGGGACACAATTTGGATGCTAGGCCCAAGAGCTGAATGGACTTAAGCCCAAAAAACCCCAACAATGAATTTACAGAGTGTGGATTAGAAAAATTGGGCCTTAGTGAGTTAAATAAGCATCAATGTATTCAAAAAACAGGAAAACAGAAATAGACTAGTTTAAGTTACAAAAAACTGTCCTCAGCTAAGTTCGAGGAGGATAATTCTTATACAATTCTCTTGTATGATTACCACTTAATCTCTCTCTCTCTCTCTCCGTCAATTTTTTGATCCCCTTTCCTCATTACCTCCTCCTTTCTTTATACTCTCTTTGTCCCACGTGCCGGTCAGATGGTTGATGTTGATACTTGTCCCATCAGCACCTTCTTGAAATCTTCAGATAGTAGTTGTAAAGGTTGAAAGTCACTGTTCAGACAGCTTTTCTTCATTCACGCGACCAGAGAGTTAACTGCAGGGCATTTAATGTGGTGGTAGCAGCTTTCTGTAAGATATTTCTCGACTTCCACCTATCCTGTATGTTCATATGGTGTACCCTTATCAATAGAATTTTCGGAAACATCATCATAGACATCCAAACGCATGCTTTGATTTGCATTTTGCTTAT